>CAUVYP010000904.1:70000-75000 GCA_963556195.1 Sepiola atlantica
AATGTACTTATCTTTCAGCTAAAAAGATGGACAATATTCGCGATGAATGCCGAAATTTCTGTTACCCCCTCCCCTCCCCCCTAACCAAATTATGAGTCCTATCTTTAGAAAACAAGTCATTTTATTGAAACAAGGTTTGTTTGTTTATTTTGTGTTTTTTTAATTTTTTTTTTTTTTTTAGTGAATTTTTAGTCAACAACTTTTGTGATTCTGCAGCCTGTCGGGTAAGAACGTTTAGAGAAAAAAATAGAAGCATAAAACGATTGGTAGGTATAAAGAGATAGATAGGCAGATAAGTAGGGATAGATAGATAGATAGATAGATAGATAGATAGATAGATAGATAGATAGATAGATAGATAGATAGATAGATAGATAGATAGATAGATATCTATCTATCTACTTATTTAGCTATCTATCTATCTATCTACTTATTGAGCTATCTATCTATCTATCTACTTATTTAGCTATCTATCTATCTATCTACTTATTTAGCTATCTATCTATCTATCTACTTATTTAGCTATCTATCTATCTATCTACTTATTTAGCTATCTATCTATCTATCTACTTATTTAGCTATCTATCTATCTATCTACTTATTTAGCTATCTATCTATCTATCTACTTATTTAGCTATCTATCTATCTATCTACTTATTTAGCTATCTATCTATCTACTTATTTAGCTATCTATCTATCTATCTACTTATTTAGCTATCTATCTATCTATCTACTTATTTAGCTATCTATCTATCTATCTACTTATTTAGCTATCTATCTACTTATTTAGCTATCTATCTATCTATCTACTTATTTAGCTATCTATCTATCTATCTATCTACTTAGCTATCTATCTATCTACTTAGCTATATATCTATCTACTTAGCTATCTATCTATCTATCTATCTACTTACTTAGCTATCTATCTATCTATCTATCTACTTACTTAGCTATCTATCTATCTATCTATCTACTTACTTAGCTATCTATCTATCTATCTATCTACTTACTTAGCTATCTATCTATCTATCTATCTACTTACTTAGCTATCTATCTATCTATCTATCTACTTACTTAGCTATCTATCTATCTATCTATCTACTTACTTAGCTATCTATCTATCTACTTACTTAGCTATCTATCTATCTATCTACTTACTTATCTATCTATCTACTTACTTAGCTATCTATCTATCTATCTATCTATCTACTTACTTAGCTATCATCTATCTATCTATCTTAGCTATCTATATATGTAAGTAAGTAAGTAGATAGATAGATAGATAGATAGATAGATAGATAGATAGATAGATAGATAGATAGATAGCTATCTATCTAAGTATGACCGGGAAATGCCGACGGGGCTGCCCAGGCTATTTTTGCTAGGCCAGAGTGCTCCTTCTTTAGGGGCGCTGGCTTGACTCTTCCCCCACTTTCCGACCTGGTGTCACATATTCCTGCTGTGGGAAGAAATTGGGTATCGCCTTGTCCTTTTGGCTAGGAACAAAGTGTAGTATCTGTTGTCTACTTCACTTAGTCTGTTCTGTTCTCTGTTAGTGAAAGAGAAATCCTTCTAGACTGATGCAACTTTAATTTTTGTTCCAATCCAGAGTGCCACTTTTAGGGGAGCTGGATTTTTCACCACGATCTTATGTCTAACTTTACCCTCGTGGGGAGGCAAGTAAATGGAAGGAGAATTTATTTACCTCCTTTCCAGGAGGTTAGGCACAAGGCCAGTTTTATCTTACTCCCACAAGTAAGATGTGGCCCAAGGTCGGGTCGGGAAAGTGGGACTTGAAAAGCCAGCGCCCGAGAGGTGAGCACTCTGGCCATTAAAAAATTGTCTTGGCAGCCCCGTCGGCATTCCCTGGTAGGGGCGCCTCAGGCAGTAAGCAATAAACTTACTCCTCCCCAAAGAGGGGAGGCAAAGCCTGTGAGGGTGGACCTCCTATAACTGCACAGGGCTGACCCATAGACCGGCGTAAATCAAGCCCCGAAGGCCAAGACAATACCAGTCTATGGGGTGTAGTATCCATCCGAACAGATACAACACTTTGATCTTGGCCAAAAGGTCGAGCCATTGTCCTGTAAATAGGAGTAGATATGACGTAAAAATGGATACAATGCTGACTATAGGTATTACGTCACCTAAAAATACTTTGGTATTACGTCACCTATGATATGCCGTAAAACTAACAACTTTTGTTCGCCCACAAACAAGGCATATTGACACTAAAGCATAAGGAGCTACTTTGATAGGGGTCTGATTTATAGGGGATCACCCTAGGTGGGGAGTTGGGGAGCAAGATGACTGTTCTCGTTACATTTAAATTACTGCATATTGGTATGGTCGGGGAAACAGAGAGCAGGTAGGAAATTCCAAACGTAAGCGATCCGAGGAAAGAGGCTATTAGAGTATAAAAGCTTCCTGCATCTAGGGGCTTTTACAGTGAAGAGGTGTGATTTTGCTACTAGTCGAGTGGATCGGTGACGGTATTTTCATTGAAGGGGGTACAAGCGCAGTAAGTTCATCAGCACACATTCCGTTGAAGTACTTGTAAAACAAGCACAGGGATATAACACTGCGGCGATGTGACAGGGGTCGGAGCATGGTAGACAGTGCGGCACCTATTAGGTTTGAAATTCCTATTTTTATTATTTTTCACGTGAATTGTTTTATTGTCTGCAAAAACTCAAATAGACTTAAATTATCGTTAAACGTTTGGTGGAAAACGGGGGGGGGGCGGTAGATTAAATAGGATTTGGGAGCCGTAGTGGAGTTATGCGCTCTATTGGGTGCTATTTGAGTTGAGCCATGTGATTAACATTCAGCGCTATGTTAAATGCATTGACAGCGCAAGAGATTATGTCAAAGGTTTTTTTCCCCTACATGTCTGCCTTTTTTTTTTACACCACCACCACCCCCTCCTTCTCGATTTATATCCATCTTCATCCCCGTCCGTTTCATCTTAGCTAGTCTTTTTCATCCCTTTCATTAAACCAAGACGCTACACCTTACTAATAAGCCGACATTAAACCCTAACCCGACATACGATAGCCGAAGAGCGCCTCTGGAAACGGACGAATCTGACGCGTCCATTCAATCTGCGCGCTTAAGGATGGAAACGCTTTTATTATTAATTATTATATAAAACCTAAGCGTGACAGACCTAAGCGTGGTGTCCGGACAGACAGTGTCTCTTAAGAGATATGTGGACACCTCTTAAAATGCTAGTTCAAACTTAACCGTGATAAACCGACCGACCGACCGCTTATAGAGATGTTTAGACGCATTTAAAATTAGATACGTCAAACGCCTTTTTTTTTTTAAATTTAAACTAACTTTCACACTTAAGCGTAACAGACCAACAAAAAGACTATTTCAAACTGAAGCGTGACAGACCAATTGACACGCAGAACTACTTAAAAAGATTAGATACGTCCATTCAATCTACACGCTTTCAAATTATAACAAATTGGACGCGTCCCAGATGACAAGCAGGAACTTTAGACATGTCTTCGAGGATTTCAAACATTTTTCCACTCGTAGAGAATTAACGAAACGTGACTAGTTTTGAGGGTGGCGTCGGGTGGGTGTTGGGTGTCTCATTTACTCAAAACATGGAATCTAGGAAAGCGTAAACTCAGGAGAAAAAGACTAGTAGGGGGAGGGGTGTCTAAAAGACTTTGAAGTGTTAAGTACAAGTCCATTAGGAAGCGTAAGAATTAATTAGTCCGTTTAAAAAGGATGGCGGGGCACATTCAGAGTATCAGCAAAATGTTCGAAAAGTTTTGTTGGGGGGTCGGGTTACACGCCTTGTCGGCGGTTTGCTACAAAACATTGTACGACGTCTATAAGATATGGAATCGCAAAATCATATATACTCAGCTAACAAAAGGACGTCGCTCCAAAGTCATATATACTCAGCCAATAAAATGACGTCGCTCCAAAGTCATATAGACTCAGCCAATAAAATGACGTCGCTCCAAAGTCATATATACTCAGCCAATAAAATGACGTCGCTCCAAAGTCATATACACTCAGCCAATAAAATGACGTCGCTCCAAAGTCATATAGACTCAGCCAATAAAATGACGTCGCTCCAAAGTCATATACACTCAGCCAATAAAATGACGTCGCTCCAAAGTCATATATACTCAGCCAATAAAATGACGTCGCTCCAAAGTCATATATACTCAGCCAATAAAATGACGTCGCTCCAAAGTCATATAGACTCAGCCAATAAAATGACGTCGCTCCAAAGTCATATATACTCAGCCAATAAAATGACGTCGCTCCAAAGTCATATAGACTCAGCCAATAAAATGACGTCGCTCCAAAGTCATATAGACTCAGCCAATAAAATGACGTCGCTCCAAAGTCATATAGACTCAGCCAATAAAATGACGTCGCTCCAAAGTCATATAGACTCAGCCAATAAAATGACGTCGCTCCAAAGTCATATATACTCAGCCAATAAAATAACATCGCTCCAAAGTCATATATACTCAGCCAATAAAATGACGTCGCTCCAAAGTCATATAGACTCAGCCAATAAAATGACGTCGCTCCAAAGTCATATAGACTCAGCCAATAAAATGACGTCGCTCCAAAGTCATATAGACTCAGCCAATAAAATGACGTCGCTCCAAAGTCATATAGACTCAGCCAATAAAATGACGTCGCTCCAAAGTCATATATACTCAGCCAATAAAATGACGTCGCTCCAAAGTCATATAGACTCAGCCAATAAAATGACGTCGCTCCAAAGTCATATAGACTCAGCCAATAAAATGACGTCGCTCCAAAGTCATATAGACTCAGCCAATAAAATGACGTCGCTCCAAAGTCATATAGACTCAGCCAATAAAATGACGTCGCTCCAAAGTCATATATACTCAGCCAATAAAATGACGTCGCTCCAAAGTCATATATACTCAGCCAATAAAATGACGTCGCTCCAAAGTCATATATACTCAGCCAATAAAATGACGTCGCTC
>CAUVYP010000904.1:80000-100000 GCA_963556195.1 Sepiola atlantica
TAGATAATAAAAATCGTCCGGGCAAGGCGTCATAGTTTGGAGGTAAAACTCCAGACTATAGATATTTATATCGAAGGTTCGATCCTTGTGATGCTAATGACGGCTGATAACCAGAAACACGTGTCCATGGATTACTTTTATGTACATATATATATATATATATATATATATATATATATATATATATATATATATATATATATTATAATTATTATTTATTAACAGTCAAAGGAATTTAAACTAACTATAAAACAGATCCGAATTGTGAATTGTAAACAATAGGGAGTATCACCACAAGCATTAATTCTATTTAACCCATAGCTGGAGAGAGAAAACAAAAAAAGATAAAGAGAGGCAAAGAGAGAGGGTAGGGAGATACAGCGAACAGAAAGACTAATTTTGAATTTGGCTTTTTATTTATTTATTTTAAATATAACTGGCTTTACAAACTCACTTCGCCTGATTCAAACAATCTAACCCAAGCTCAATGGTTGACGCAACGGGTCACATTTTTCATAGTGTTATAACTTTACTTTGGAAGATTAGAACGTTTGTTGACTGCTTGGAGTTTTCGTTAGGATCTCTGTTTAAGAGTGTTTTGTATTTATGACAGGGTGCCCGTTTCTGGCTGGGGTTGTTGTGATCCTCTGTTTAAAGCTGGTGTGTGCATGGGGTGTTTGCCGAGAGGTATTCTAGGATGAATAACAATATATATATATATATATATATATATATATATATATATGATTATTTTTATTTACACAGACATGTGCAAAATCTGCGACACTGGCATGTCGATATTATCGATCAACAGCTATTATAAACAGATCTCATCAAGCAGAGTTAGAATCCGATCTTAACCTTAGATCATATTTGGTTTGTAATAGCTGTTGATCGATAACATCGACATGCCAGTGTCGCAGATTTTGTACGTCTGTGTAAATAAAAATAATCATATATAGAAGCTTTATTTGATATTGAGCACTTTTTACAAACCCGGTTGAAATTCTTTGGATTACTACCCTGTGGATGTTTTACCTGGATTATATATATAATTTATTTAGATACTGTATATTACATATTTCAGCAATGATATATTATATCTAAATAAATTATATTAGCTCTCTTATATGATCGAGCACTTTATTTGATTTCTTTTCATATGCAACCTGACACTTTCTCTCTCTCTCATTATATAAGATAAATGAAGGAAGAGAGATAAAGATGTACGGATGACAAATCTATTTCATCTTCGATTGTTCAATACAAGGTGTACTCGATAAAAACATGTTTATTATTCTTTCCTTAAGCCAGGCTTTTCAAAGATTAAAATCTTATCAGAGGAAAACATAGATAGATAAGTTGGCAGTGGAAAAGCCAAAATTCAAAATTTGAAACAAAATAAAGTAATGGAAAGTAAGAGTGTGTGTATAAAAAAGGTTATCAAAATATGGAAGCTGTCCAGTTGGTGGATGTCCGTTGATAAGATGTCCGGTGAAGAAAGATTTAAAGATGGAAAAAAGGATTTCGTGGAGACTACGTTAAAATGTACGAAATGAAATAAATCCAATAGAAAGATCTTTAGTTCAACTGTAGATGGGAAGCACTTATTCGGATGTAATTTTGAAAATTAGGGCCATTTTAAAATACTTCCGTGGACCGAGAATGAAAATAGTTTTTTTAGGAGTTGAGTTTAAAATGTTGTGTATATTTTGTGTGTGTATATTATATATATATATATATATATATATATATATATATATATATATAACGGAAATCGCTCGAGACAAGGCATGAAGCCACTTGATGTAAGGAGCTAACAAGAACAAATATGATTATCGCAAAGTCAGGAGATGTCTATTGACCTTAGTCTTGAAAAGACCAAGACTGAGAGAGAGAGAGAGAGAGAGAGAAAAGAACGAGAGAAAAAAAAGAGAAAGAAAGAGAAAGAGAGAAAAGAGAAACGAGAAAAGAGAAAGAGAGAAAAGAGAAAGAGAAAGAAAGAGAAAATGAGAGAGAAAGAAAAAAAGAAAAAAAGAGAAAAGCGAAAGAGAAAGAAAGAGAAAGAAAGAAAAGAGAAAATGAGAGAAAAGAGAAAATGAGAGAGAAAGAGAGAATGAGAGAGAAAGAGAGAATGGGAGAGAAAGAGAGAATGAGAGAGAAAGAGAGAGAAAGAGGGGAAAAAAGAAGAAAAAAAGAGAAAATAGAAAATAGAAAGAAAAAGGAAAAAGAGAAAGAGAAAATTATTTGCATAAAAAACAACAAAAATGTTAGTTGTTTTTTTATGCATATAAAATTTCATTAAAATTATTTGGGGTCATTTAAGTAGGATTAGGCCCTAGAAAAATTGCGGTAATTTGGTGAGAGTGTCTAGCATAGGGTAGACCCAAAAGTATCTAACACAATTACATGACGACCGACCTCCGACCTCCGAATCTTACCTATAACGGACTTTGGACTTTTCCATTCTAGCATAAATAATGGGAGCACCTGCTCATCAGTCGGTTGATTGAGGACTTCGGGATAGGGGTAAGGTGACACCAGTTGAGGATCCGTTCTCAACAATCAGTCCGGCAGGAACTGGGCCATTTCGGTGGCCTTTTATCTCCCGGGCTGAGGTATACTGTGCTGGGTTGTCCTAGGAGGTGCACCCTCCCAGGCCTTGCCTCCTTTCTTTGGGGAGAAGTAAGTGTATTGCTTACTGTCTAAGGCGCCCTGACCGGAGAATGCCGACAGGACTGTCCAGGCTATTTTTGCTAGGCCAGAGTGCTCCTTCTTTAGGGACGCTGGCTTGACTCTTACCCCACTTTCCGACCTTGTGTCACCTATTCCTGCGGTGGGAGGGAATTAAATACCTAGATTGACCCCAGTCCGTTCAGTCTTTCATTAACTTCGGTTAATTGGTGCCCTGATCAGGAGGAATTACATACCTGAATCAAACCCAGTCTCTACTGGCAGTCAAGGCTGACGTACCACAACTCTTGTTTCTCTGTTGTATTACATTTTCTTCGATATACTTGTTTTCATTTCGGCCCTTTTACAAGGCCAAAACACATTATTTCCATTGAAGGTGTTCAACTGAGCTCCACTCTGTGGTTCCTCCTTGTAAAACATTTACAGCAAGAACTCGTCTTATTACCACAACTGAAAAGAATTTTCCTTTCTTCTCCCACCTTTACATTAAACAGATCTTCACTAAACAGAGTTTTCTCCCAAGAACTTCCACTCTGTGAAACATTACTACGGGACTGCTTTCCTGCAGACTACAACATCTTCAAATCCAAATGTCAACAAATACTTTTCATAAACTGTCTTCTTAATTAACCAAATGTTGTCCCTTCGATTTATTATTTTCAATCCTCTCATAACATTCTTCATCATTCAACTTACAATTGATCCATCTCATTAACCATGATCCTCGAATGGCTTTTGGCCTCGATATGTATTGACTCATTAGTAAAAAAAAAAAAAATACTAATGGTTGTGACTACACAACGATTTAAATAATCCATACAAGTACTTCCACGAAATGTGCTCCAATGAACTTGTACCCACTCAACGAAAATACCTCCAACCCACCCGACTAGCAGCAAAATCCAACCCCTTCACCGTATAACTCCCAAGATGCCGGAAAATTTCTACTCTAATAGCTTCTTCCATCGGGCCACTTGCCTTTGGAAGTCCTTCCCTGCTCCCTTTTTCTCCCACCGTACCATCATGAAGAAGTTGAGATCTAACGTGAACAAACATCTTGCTGCCCAACTACCCTCTCAGGACGCCCCCTATGAATTTGGCCTATATAGCAGAATTCCCTTTACGCTTCAATGGCAATATGCCTTGTCTGGGGTGAAAGAAACAAAAAAGTACAAAATGAAAGCACAATGGAGAAACAACTTACATTGTACTTAAGTACGGCCACCTCTCGTGGGAATATGAACTATTGATGCGTCACCGTTGATTTTACAAGAGAAAGGTCAACGGTGCGTCAGCGATAGGGCGGGCGACGAAATGCGTATCAACGGAGTACGAGAACCGTCGGTACGACCGCAGTCAGGGGCTGGAGTTATTTATCTACCTCCCACGGCGGTAAGATTAGACACAAGGTCGGGAAAGTGGGATTTGAAAAGTCAGCGCCCGTGAGGGACGGGGGAGGGGCAATCTGACCTACAAAAAAAAATGCCTATACAAGCACTCGGTATTCCCTGGTGGGGCGCCTCAGGCGATTAGCAATAAACTAACCCCTTCTCAAAGAGAGAAGGCAAAGTCTGGGAGGGTGGACCTTTTAGAGCTGAACAGAACCATACCTTAGTCCGACAGAAAAAAGCCCACCAGTTCATATGGATTAGACCTTGTCGTGCTGATTGTCGAAGACGTATCCTCGACTTGGTATGAAAGTTGGCTCGCTGCAGGGGGGGGGGTCGTGAATACACCCATGTACGCAATCCGAGTCAAACGCTTTCGCGAATCAACTACAACCCACTTATAGTACAGCTGTTAAGGCACATTTGTGAGAGGGGGTAGAGTGAGAAAGAGAGAGAGGGGGGGACAGAGTGAGAAAGAGAGAGAGGGGGGACATAGTGAGAAAGAGAGAGAGGGGGGACATAGTGAGAAAGAGAGAGAGGGGGGACAGAGTGAGAAAGAGAGAGAGGGGGGACAGAGTGAGAAAGAGAGGGGGGGACAGAGTGAGAAAGAGAGAGAGAGGGGGACAGAGTGAGAAAGAGAAAGAGAGGGGGACAGAGTGAGAAAGAGAGAGGGGGGAGGACAGAATGAGAAAGAGAGAGGGGGCAGAGTAAGAAAGAGAGAGGGGGCAGAGTAAGAAAGAGAGAGGGGGCAGAGTAAGAAAGAGAGAGGGGGCAGAGTGAGGGAGAAAGAGAGAGGGAGAAAGAGAGAGGGAGAAAGTGAGAGGGAGAAAGAGAGGGAGAAAGAGAGGGAGAAAAAGAGAGAGGGAGAGAACGAGATGAAGAAAGAGTTGGAAGCAAAAACAAGACTTTGGCACAAGGATAGAGTAGCTATGGGAGTACGCGAGTGTTCCCTCATTAGATTGTTTCGGTGCATGTGGGTTATCAACAAGACCCGCTCGAGACCCTTACATGTTGGCCCCTTTTTCTTTCCTTTTTGTTTTGATACCTTTACTTTGTATTTTGAGTCAATTCCCCCCCCCCCCCGGATTCTTTTTTTTTCTTTCTTTCTTTCTTTTTTGATAAAGAAAATGGGGGGGGGGTAGAGACGGACGTAAAGTAACGGGTTTTGTATTGTTTTAGGGATTTGGGGGGGGTTCTTTTTAATGAATAAATAAAATAAAGCTCACCGCGTTCTTCTCTTTTTTTAAAGTGTCGGCAAGATGGAGAGTCTAAAACCATATCCCCTTGCTCCCTCCCCCTGTTATCTGGCTTCATTTTCCTATTATTTTGTTCATTCATACGCACATTTGAACAGAGATGATAGACGGTTACGTGCCTCGTCTTTACAGTCGTATCTCCCATCCCCCTATCCTCCTCCCCTTCTTTTACGTTTTTTTACAATAAAACAGAGCGACAGACGGTGGGGAGGGGGGGGTAGTGACAAGATAGGCGCGAGAAAGAGAAAAGAAAGGGTTTACGTTTGAAAGGGGGGGGGGGGAGAGAAAAGGAGAGAGAACCCGGAACATAGATGAAGAGAGAGGGGAAGAGAGAAAGAGGTAGAGACGAACGGGGACAGACAGAGTGAGGGGAGGCAGGAACCGGAACAGGGAAAGTGGGACAGAGAGAGATTGGTATTGAGAGAGGCGGATTGGGACAGAGATGGGGAGAGAGGCGGATTGGGACAGAGATGGGGAGAGAGGCGGATTGGGACAGATATATATATATGATAAATATTATTATCATATATATATATATATATGATAAATATTATTATCATATATATATATGATAAATATTATTATCATATATATATATATATATATATATATATATATGATAAATATTATTATCATATATATATATATATATATATATATATATATGATAAATATTATTATCATATATATATATATATATATATGATAAATATTATTATTATATATATATATATATATATATGATAAATATTATTATCATATATATATATATGATAAATATTATTATCATATATATATATATATATGATAAATATTATTATCATATATATATATATATATGATAAATATTATTATCATATATATATATATGATAAATATTATTATCATATATATATATATGATAAATATTATTATCATATATATATATATGATAAATATTATTATCATATATATATATATGATAAATATTATTATCATATATATATATATATATATATGATAAATATTATTATCATATATATATATATATATATATATGATAAATATTATTATCATATATATATATATATATATGATAAAAATTATTATCATATATATATATATATATATATGATAAATATTATTATCATATATATATATATATATATATATATGATAAATATTATTATCATATATATATATATATATGATAAATATTATTATCATATATATATATATATATAATAAATATTATTATCATATATATATATATATATAATAAATATTATTATCATATATATATATATATATATATATGATAAATATTATTATCATATATATATATATATATAATAAATATTATTATCATATATATATATATATATGATAAATATTATTATCATATATATATATATATATATGATAAATATTATTATCATATATATATATATATATATGATAAATATTATTATCATATATATATATATATATATATATGATAAATATTATTATCATATATATATATATATATATATATATATATATATATATATATATGATAATAATATTTATAAATAAATATTAATTATTTATTACCTACAGACATCGATGTTTCATGCTAACGCAATCTTCAGTGCAGGAAGTTAATTCTCTACAGTCGAACTCCGATCACAAATCGCCATTGATTTACAGTCAAGAGCGTTCCCCCATATATATATATATATAGATAGATAGATAGATAGATAGATAGATAGATAGATAGATAGATACATAGGGAACTGGAACAGTTGAAATTAACGATACCAAAATACGAAACTTAAGAAAAACAGGGGTAGGGGATCGGTATTGAAAAAAAAAATAAACATCATAAAACGGAAATGTCTTACTTTGATTCTTTTTTACAATCATCATTAATTATTATCATTAATTATTATCATTAATTATTATTATTATTATTATCATTAATTATTATTATTATTATCATTATCTATACTTACTATTTACGTCTACTATTATTACTACTACTACTATTACAATTGTTACTGTTACTATTATTATACACACTTATCTACACTCACGAACGTCTTCTTTGTGTTTCTTGCTCTTCTTCGTCTTGTCTCCAATCACACCTTGCACTACAGCAGATACACATGGATGACTCATGATCGTGGAAACGCAATTTACAGACCTTTAACGCCATCAAACGTATTCGGGAGGAGCAACATGGTTAAAAGAAAAAAAATACAGACAGAAAAGAAAGAAAGAAAAGGAACAAATAAAAAGAAAGAAAAGGAACGGAAAAATAAAATCCCGAGATCATTAAAAGAAATCTCATTTCCCGCGTCGTGTATAAATCTTCGAAAATGTTACAAAACACAAATTCCTTTGTGGACCTTCGGGCAGTCTGCGCAGTCCCCCCTCCCCCCTCCTCATATATATATGCGTCCCTCCTTCATCTCTCTCCCAAAAAATTTTTTTAAAAACGGGTTGATTGCTGCTGGGGACTCAAATTTGATTGCCAAACTTTCCCCATTGCACAACAAGCAACCGGCGGAACACTAGTTGAAAGGAATATGTTACAAATGTTTCTATTTGCCGATATTTATGAGATGAGATTTATTTATTTACTCAGCTGGCTTTGTCGACTCGCTATCGTTTCGCAAATTTCGCTATTGCTTCGCAAATTTCGCCACTTGAAATACTTGAAACCAACATTTTAAATAATAAACATTTCATATTTCTGAATTTTTTAGACGAAGATTGATAATTTGCATAATTTTGGTTATTCGGACTACATTTCTCATCTTGAGTGTTATCACAACGTTTCGGCCGCTGAAACATCCGGCCTTCTTCGGGTGTATCTCTTCGAACTCGGGAATCTGGACGGAATTTCGAACGGGACGCGTTATTTAATCCACGGGGGTAGATTGATCTTGTTCCGTCAGCCATGACTGGGAAGAAGTCTCCAGAACAAGAGCATGCTACCCCCGTGGTTTAAACAAAAGGGTTCCGTTCGAAATTCCGTCCAGATTCCCGAGTTCGACAGAAATATTCCAGAGTTCGAAGAGATACAAGGTAACGAAGCGGTATTCAACCTAGGCGGGTTGAATCGGCTTTTTCCGAAATGGGAAGTTTCTAGGGAATATCAAATCCACAATCGGCCTTAATTCAACTGTATATATCGGTCAGGAGAGATGACGACGTTAGGTTTTTGCAGTTCTTGCTAGGTGGTGTCGACGTCCTCCTACACACAACACCTAGTATTTCTAAATGGTCACCCATCTGGTACTGACCAGGCTCAGCGTGTATTTGTCGTCTTGCGCTTATTCTTATATATATATATATATATATATATATATATTGGTACAGAAAAATTAGTACAACATTTGTACCGTCGGTTTCAAGCACAGAAGGACTTAGCCATCCGGCTCTCTTCAGTTTCTATTGTCATCTGTTTCGGAAATGTGAAGTCACGTGTCACTCTCGTTTGGACGCGGTATTTGCTTAGAGTGTTGTGTATGTTTGTTTAAATTTAGTGTAAGAAAGGTTTAATAAGGTTTATATATATATATATATATATATATATATATATATAATCTCGTGTATACATACATACGTACATATATAAGGAAAAGGAAAATACAGATATGATGTATATCTTTAAAGTAACACCTATCATGAAGAGTTGATGCTCGATATACGAGATAGAGCAATTATATAAACAAGTAAAAGATGAGAATAAAGATTGTACCACACTTGCTGTCATGTAAGACTTTAAGGAAAAATAAATAGTAAGTCCTTCCCACTTCGATTTATTATTTTTGTTCCTTCCAGCTTACAACCAACCCGGCACTCTGCATTGCTTTCAGCCTTCTTAACATATTACTACTATTTATATATATATATATATATATATATATATATATATATATATATATATATGTGTGTGTGCGTGCATGTGTGTGTGTGTGCATGTGTGTGCATGTGTGTGCATGCATGTGTGTATGTGTGTGCATGCATGTGTGTATGTATGTGTGTGTATGTGTGTATCTGGGTATGTGTGGGTGTGTATGTGTGGGTGTATGTATGGGTGTATGTGTGTGTGTGTGTGTGTTTTCTAATTACACCTCTCAGTCGGACTGGTGTGCCACGACCCACGGTTTGGGAAACAGCAATCTAATTCATAAGAAAGGAAAAAAAAACGCCCAAAAAATAATAATGGAGACAACTATTCCATTGAATTATGGCCTTGAATGCTCAAAAAAAAAAAAAAAGGAAAAAAAAAAAAAATTATTTTTTTAGAAAAGTAAAACTTCTGAGCGTTCCTCCCCCGAATCTGAACGAATCACGCATGCGCGCACACAGTTTTGTTTTCAATAAATCAAGCTACATACAAATAAAAAATAAATTTTAAAAATACAAACATTGCAAAGATTAAAAGGTTTTCTTTAAAACAATATTATCTGTATGGTTTTAATATGTACATTTCTCTCTCTCTCTCATATGTGTGTGGGAGGGTTTTGCCCCCTCACACACATACACACCCCCTCATTCCCTTTTAAAAAAAATTTTTTGTGTTTCTTTTATTCTTCTTTGAACTAAACGGGTCAATCTTCCACAGCCATTTTGTTTTGTACATTCAAAACCGAAAGACATGTTGCTCCAGTTTTTAACGAAATGCAATGCGTTTATACTAATGATGGGACGATTCATATATTTTTCCCGATTTCCGATACAATTACCGATTCTGTTCGAAATTCCCGATTTCCGATACAATAAGCGATTCTGTTCTAAATTCCCGATTCCGATAAAATTACCGATTATGATTCTTTTAAAATCTCTAAATATTTAGCTATACAGATCGGTTTTTTTCTGATTACATATTTGTTCGCAAACTTAAAAAATACACTTGGGGGGGGGGGTGATCTATAGATTTTCGTTTTACTGGTAGTTCAAAATCAATAATTAGTTATTATTTGATCATTAGAATCAGCAATGGAAAATTATGTTTTAAACAAAACACACAAAAAAAGAACAATTAAAAGAATCGTTTTTGAAATCGGAAAATCGGCAGATTTTTTTCTGATTTCGATACCCTAAAAAGTTCCGATGTTTTCGATTTCTGATACTGATTCATCGATTCAAGTGGTTAACGACGCGGACAGTGGACCTGGGTGTGTCGGGTTCGAATCCAAGTCATTCCGCAGAAACATTTTCATTAAAAACTCACACCTGACTTGGAGAGGAGTTAAATAAAATACACGAAGAGAACTTTTAACACATTTTACCTTCAACGGCTTTGGGTCAGGGTTAGGGTTAGGAGTTTCATCTTTAAAAGACCCAAAAAGAAAGAAGAAAAAAGAATTAGAAAACGAATAAAAAAAATAAAAAATAACTAAAAAGCCATGGATTTTACTGCTTTTTTTCTTTCTAATATATATTAGATGGTACACGCGACGGAGTTGTCTAAATATGCGCAGGGTTCGGTTTCTGTGTCCAAAACATGTGATGGGGAGGGGGTCCAAAGCAAAACAAAAATCACCATTAAATTATGTTTTCATATAACGGGGAGGCATTCATATAGCAATATTTGGACGTGAATGAGTTAAAAATGGGAAGTTTCCACATAAAAGTAGATTAAGTAGAATAACGGAAATTTCCACTAGAAATCTAAGAGTAAAAATGTGTTCTACGTGTCAGGAAATGACGTAATTAAAAGAAGTCGACGTGGCAAAGAAGCCAGAAAAAAGTGTCTCTTTTATGTCAAACGTCTAAGTGAACGGAGTTTGGGGGTGGGGTGGGGCTCTTCGACACACCCCTTCCGGGAAGGGTCAATAATAGATTAATATTATGCAATCATCTCGCTAGATGAATTTTCTATCTATATGATAATACGATGAGGCATTTCATGTTCGTACGTACGTTATCCCCTGTCACACATTTAAAATCTCTTATGCTAAGGCATTCGATATTTGTACGTACGTTATCACCTTTCACACACTTTTAAAATCTTTAGAATCATACGATAAGGCATTTTATGTTCGTGCGTACGTTATCACTTTTCACACTTTTAAAATCTCTATAATAGTACGATAAAGCATTCCATGTTCATACGTACGTTATCACGTTTCACACACATTTAAAATCTATCTAATAATACGCTAAGCCATTTCATGTTGGTACGTACGTTATCACCTTTCACACACATTTCAAATCTTTGTAATAATACGCTAAGACATTCCATTTTCGTACGTACGTTATCACCTTTCACACACATTTAAAATCTTTATAATAATACGCTAAGACATTCCATTTTTGTGCGTACGTTATCACCTTTCACACATATTTAAAATCTTTATAATAATACGCTAAGCCATGTTGGTACGTACGTTATCACCTTTCACACACATTTAAAATCTTTATAATAATACGCTACGACATTCCATTTTCGTACGTACGTTATCACCTTTCACACATTTAAAAAATGATCTCATCTGATTAGCAAAATATGGTTGTTGGTGATTAATCTGATGTCGCTAAGGTAAACAATCCCCATTTTATCAAATTTTAAAGTGAATTGTTCGAAACTAAAAGTATTTTTCCCCAATCCTCTCATAGTATTCACCATTATTTAACTGTCAATCCATCCATCTCATTAACCTTTATCCTCGAGTGGCTTTTGGCCTTGATAAGTGGTTAATCAAATATATTTTAAAATACGGTTAAAACCTTTCTCTACAATGAATACATTACTTGTAAAAAAATGAAATCCTCCCAAGCATTACCTTCTCCCCCACCCGTTTTGGAGGATAGTGTAGCATCTGTTCTGTTATCATGATACTATCCTCCTAGGAATTAGCCCCTCTCTTTTGGGGAGTTGTGTAGTATATGTTCTGTTGTCAGGAGACCGTCTTCCCAGGCAGTATCTCTTTTGGGGGGGGGGGAGATAACGTATCTGTTCTGTAATCATGAGAACATACTCCTAGGCATTACCTCCCTATTGAGAAGGTAGTGTAGTATGTTCGTTCGTCATCAAGTTATCAATCCTCATCTCAAAAATTCCGAAACAGAAAATATTCGGTTTTTATAAAAGATAAGAAAACACAAAAAAAAAACTATGGATGCGCATCCGAAAATATTTTAGGGCGACTCTGGAAGCAAAAAATGCGTTTTTATGGCAAAGAAATGTTCTCAGATCAAAAGAGATTGTCACGAACATTCGAGATTTTAGAGATTGCCATCGTGAGTCAATGTTTTATCCTAGGAAGCAGACTATTATTTTAATGTTTTTGTTTTTTGGGGTTTTTTATTGACATTATCCCTCAGTCCATCAATCCCTAACCCCCTTTTCCCTTTGGTTACTTTTTCCCTTTGGTTACCTTTTTCCTAACCCCTTTTCCATTTGGTTACCTTTTCCTAACCCCTTTTCCATTTGGTTACCTTTTCCTAACCCCTTTGCCGTTTGGTTACCTTTTCCTAATCCCCTTTTCCTACTCCCCTTTGGTTACCTTTTTCCTAATCCCCTTTTCCTACTCCCCTTTTCGCTTGGTTACCTTTTTCCTAACCCCTTTTCCGTTTGGTTATTTTTTCCTAACCCCTTTTTCGTTTGGTTACCTTTTTCCTAACCCCTTTTCCGTTTGGTTACCTTTTTCCTAACCCCTTTTCCGTTTGGTTACCTTTTCCTAGCCCCCTTTTCCGTTTGGTTACCTTTTTCCTTAACCCCTTTTCGTACGTTATCACCTTTCACACACATTTAAAATCTCTTAGTTACCTTTTCCGTTTGGTTACCTTTTCTCCTTACCATCTTATCCCTTTTGTTACCCCCTTATACATTTGGTTCCGGTATTCCAGTATTCCCTTCTTACTGTTATTTGTCTAATTATATAATGCACAATGTACCAACGTTACCTAAACGTATCACGGACCGACAAGCTAAAAATGTAGTTAAACTGCGGGGATAACTCTGCTAAAAGTTACAGACTCAACATAATTTTGATGTCTTTTAACAATGTTTTTAAGGGCAGAATTATTTAAGTTATCTCCTGTCCAATGGTAAAAAAAACATGCACTCTCCTGTTCGGAAGTTTTTTTTTGTTTTGTTTTATCACGTTCCACGCATGTGCGGAAATTCAGAACGACGCTCTCTTTCCTGGCTGGTCTTTCAAAACCATCGGACGTGGTTCAACAAGTTAGCCCTCTCAGCATGACCTTCACAAATCCTGGCGCCTCGTCCGCCAGGCGCCTCTTCATGTAGCAGTCGCCGACACTCCCAGAACAGTACAACCACAAATGTGAGTAATGTTTATTTATATATTGTTCACGCATATTCTCTATCTCCGATATCGGCAACATGTGTTCTTTATCAATTGTATTGGGGCATTAATGTATTCTCTCTTTGATACCAATGTTTTATTCTCCGTTTATATACCACTAGCAGGAAGCCCCGGCGTTGCTCGGGATTTAATGAGGATCACTACTATGTAATTTTCACTATGCTCATAGGACCATATTACTTTGTTACTGCTCCCCTCCTCCCGTTTCGCCCCACTAATATCGTCGGAAGAAGATGAAATGTTGGAAAACTCTGAATTAGGCTCTTATACATAAGGTTTAAATTTCATTTAGGTATGTCAAGTTGAAATCCAGTTCGTTCCACAGAAACATTTCACTTTCATCAAAACCCACACCTGTCCTTGTGTCAAACCTCCTTGAGAGGAAATAGATAAAATACTTATTTGAAGTTTTAAGGGAGTTCTGTTCCCATAGGTAACTTCGAGGTGCAGGGCACGTAGATATTCGGCACCACTCCCATAAACTTCCCCGGAGAATTTTATACATATGTTATAAATTTCATCCAAATAGGATATATTTGAAGTTTTAAGGGGTTTTGCCCCATAGCCTCATTAGGGGTGCACTTAGAGATTCGGGACCACTTCCATTGTCGTCCCCGGTAAATTTTACATCAGAATACACTTTTAAATTTCGTGTACATTTTCTAACCTTTCTTTCTATAGGGTACCCATAAACACACGCAGACATTGAGTTTTATATATAAATTAAATATATTAAGTACTATCTTACATTAGAGGAGTATTGATTTACTCCTCTCCAGGAGTTAGGCACAAGGCCAATTTTTATCTTACTCCAACAAGTAAGATGTGACCCGTCGGCATTCCCCGGTAGGGCGCCTCAGGCAGTAAGCAATAAACTTACTCCTCCCCAAAAAGGTGAGGCGAAGCCTGGGAGGGTGGAGTAGAAAGAGACTAACTTAAGTTTACTTTCGGCAGCCTCGTAACTCTCCCTTCACGTATTTTGTCTTTTAGTTCTCACATTCCATGAGCGATGTTTTTGACAAAGGGGGAATAATTGCTGTTTTCTGGGTCGGAATCTATCCATCTATCACTTATCGTAGGCTAGGCTTTTTTTACCTTGAAGTAGTATTTTTAGCTCCTTACATCAAGTGGCTTCATCCCTTGTCTGGAGCGATTTCCATAAAAAAATGTTTCGTATGAACTTGTCTTCAATCATTCATATTATCTATTCTTCGACCCCGACAACGCATGACTTTATCGACTGTATTGGGACATTAATGTATTCATCTTTTAGTAATTATGTACGTGTTTGTTTTTTACACCTGTATTTATCATATTAACAACTACTTACATACTCTGTATCTCCCTTTTATGTTGGCCTTTGACAAACTTTATATGTGAGAAAAAAATGTGCGCGTGTAAATCGGTAGTCATGTTTTATTTACGATACAGAACACACATAATGGTCGCCTCGTGTTCGGGAAAGAAATACCTGAACACGTTGTCACTAAAAACAGAAAACCCATCTTGGATTCCTTTTTATAGATTTCAAAATGTTCAACGCTCAAATAATTTTTAAAATAAAAATAAAATACACACGGCCATAGTGAAAACTGAAAATAAGGCTCCCGTAACAAAACAAAAAAAAGTATGGTTTTCTTGAATAAATGCTTATGGGGTTAGAATGTTTAAAGTTAGTCGAGCCATTTGTTATTTTTGTTGTTTTTTTATTTATGTATCTTTTGTTTTTGTTTTTTGTTATTTTTTTATTTATGTATCTTTTGTTTTTGTTTTTTGTTATTTTTTTATTTATGTATCTTTTGTTTTTGTTTTTTGTTATTTTTTTATTTATGTATCTTTTGTTTCTGTTTTTTGTTATTTTTTTTTAATCAATACGAATTTATATAACCATCATAGTATAAGTATGTGGAATATTAGATAAACATAAACAAACTAGTAAAAAAAATAACAGACATCTCTAAAGCCAACCGATATTTCGGTCGATTCAAACGACCTTAATTATTGGTGTAGAAAGGCTTCAAAGTGCGCGAGGTTCGTCACATATCTCTGGTTCGGTTGTTTTGTTTTACGGCATATCAACCATTTTTGGGTTATTTAATGCCGAATCCAGCCATTTTGGTAAAAGATTTGATGCTTCAAGTTCTTTATATGTTCAAATATTTATTCAAAGTGTTTGGTTAAGTGAAAGGCAAGGTAAATTGTTGTTTTTTGTTTTGGATTTTGCAGAACATGATTGAGTTTTACAAAAAAACAAAAAACATCAATGTTTGGTGCATTTTGGGTCAGAAAGCCAATATCTTCAGACAGCCTGATCTGGTAGCACCAAGATACCACATATCTCTCCACATGCATATGTTCAGATTTTGTCGTGCTCTATTTTTCCTATCATTGGCATTTTCTACACCAAAGATTAAGGCCGTTTGCATCGATCGAAATATCAGTTGGCTTTTTAAATGTGTTTGTTATTATTTTTTACAATGTTGTTTGAATGCTTATCCATTATTCCATATGCTAAACATTCCATTTAGTCTGAAATTTAATTTCATATTTTAAACTCCCTCAAAGATTGTAGCAATTGTTTTACATTTAGAATGTTTGTAATTTTAATGTGACTAAGAAAATCTTATATATATATATATATATACAGGGTGTCTCAAAAAAATGTACTCACTCTTAGAATGACGAGACGTTTGCGAATCCCTTGGTGCGCGTTATCAGCTTTGTTTGAACAATAATGGTCATCAGTTTGAACATTTGCGAACATGATTCGTCAATTACATCTGTCTCATGTATTCGATGCTATTTCATTTCACTCTATGTTCATAAATAAAAGTTTTCTCGTCATTCTACGAGTGAGTACATTTTTTTGAGACACCCTGTATTATAGCTAGTAGTGTAATAGTTAGTGCGTGGAATAGTGGATAAACATGAACAGACTAGTAAAAAATATTAACACAGACATATCTCTCAAGTCAATCGATATTTTGGTCGAATCAAACTTTTCCCGATACCAATCCTCATACAAAAATTAAGCATTTAAAGTTATCAGCACTAAGTTCGGCTAATTTAAAACGCTGCAATGTTTATTGATAGCTGATGCGAACGTTGAATAATCTTTGTTGTCTTTTTGACCAGGTTCAAACACTTCCAGAGTCTGTGAAACAAAGAAGTATTGATGCTAAATAATCCAGTTAAAATATCAACAGTTTCAGCAAAAGCTCGTTTTTCGAAGCAAAATGAAGTCCACGAACTTAGTATGTTCGGTGGTGCGTAATTTTCGGAGCAGTAGGCGAACCTTTTTAGAGTCTGTCCAATTTTATACAATATATTTTTTATAGATCCTCATATCTTCTGAAATACGAAGCAAAGGTTTTACCATCGTCTGGTGAATAAGTGAAATTGTCAATTGCACTCCAAACGGTATTCTGCGAGAAAGTATTTACGTTTTCGTTGCTTTGACTAATCTATATTGTTTGTATTAGTAACTCACTCTTTTCGTCGGATTCTTTCTTTTGTTCTAGTAGAAACTTTTCTTCAGTTTTCTATTGTTCTTGCAGTTTTTCATTTTGTTCTAGAAGAAGCTTTTGAAATCTTTCTTCATTTTTCAAAGTGGGTGAGTCTGGTAATATCTTTCCCCATGAACAGATTCACAGGTACTGACGTTTATTATAGGTCGTACTCTTTTCGTTCTATCACTCTCATAGCATACACCAAATATTAAGGTCGTGTGAATCGACCGAAATACCGGTTAGCTTTTGAGATGTGTCTGTTGTTAATTTTACTATATTGTATCCATGCTTCCACATGCTAAACATCCATTTAGTCTGAAATTTAATTCGATGTTTTAAACTCCTTCATAAATTATAGTATTTGTTGTTGTTTTTTTTTAGAATGTTTGTAATTACAATTGAACTAAAAAAAAAAATGTTTAATATATATTTTTTTTTAAAAAAGCAAAAAAAATCTCTGATAATGAAAAAAAAATGTATTTTACCTCGTCGCCATAAAACTTTAACCAGTCTTGTAGGAGTGAAACGGTTAGCATTGCAGACTGCGATGTAGCCGGCCAGGGATCGTTCCCAAGTTCGTCCGGGAAAACGCGGGGATAAGACTGATACAAAGAGGAAGGCGACATATTAGTGTCCTACGACGCCATTTTGAGGTACAAAATAAAAATGGTCAAAATAATAAAATAAACAACCAAAAAAAATAATAAATAATAAATATAATCTATTATAATAAACACACATGTCGTGTATAACTTTATATATGTATATGATGTCTATATTAACCTTTATTATAAAACATAAGAAAAAAACACCATGAAATTTCTTGTCTCGAACCATGGCTGCATCAGTGAAAAAACAACCCCTATTTTTTAACAAGGTTTTGAAAAATTGTAAAATGTAATATGAGTTTGGTACGTTAATAATCTTTTTTTGTCAATATTGAATTTTCTTGCTCGCACGCGCCTATTCCAAATTCGTGGCCGTGGGTCCCCATCAGTCGACCGTTTCTCTTGTACGAAACGGTCATAAACAGCGTTTTAAGTTTAACTTGGACGGTTTCAACCCGATATAAATGTTGCTGTTGTTGTTGTTTCTCATAACGTCCCGGGGGTCAAGCAGATACTCTATCTTTCCTGTGGGCATGTTAGAACCTGGTAGTGTCCATATCTTCTCCAGGCCACATACGGCACCTGGTGTTCCCAAATGATCACCCATTTAGTACTGACCAGGCTCAACGTTGCTTAACTTCGGTGATCTAACAGGAACCGGTGTGTCAACGTGATTATGCCATATATATATATAAATGCTTACAGACTATAAAAATAAAAAGTCCGGCGATCAGTATGAAGAATTTTCTCCACACTGACGATTCCCGTAAGGATGAAACGTATACGTATGTAGATAAAAACACATATATATATATATATATATATATATATATATTAGTGTTGTTTCTCTCTGTCAAGCGTGCATTAATTTAAAAAAAGCCCTGTACCAAGCTCACACACAACATTTCTTTAAAAACACCCACTAAATCTAAGAAAAAGGGCAAAAGTAGAAAAGGAACCTTATTCTTTCGGTGCTGGTGTATTTAAGTAGTACCAAATTTCTGCCCTCGAATTCGTTGCTGAGGGTTATAAAAACGTTTTCGCTTTAATTTAGACGGGTTCAAACCTGTATAACTGATTTTTCACACTAAAAATATTTTTTTTTAATTTCTAAGTTTTTTTTAATTCAAAAGACAAAGATTGTGACTTTTTAAAATTATGACCGTTTTGTGACTTTTTAATTATGACCGTTTTGTGCAGGAGAAGCAATCTATTGATTGCAGTTAACGGCCACGAATTTGGAATTGAGGCGTGTAAGCAAGAAAATTCAATATCGACGTTTTTTTTATATAAATATATTGCTGTTAAGTAATATATTAAAGTAAACAGGTGAGTGAGTTAACTCGTACATAATTAACAATTGCCATAGGACAGGAAATGTTATAGAAAAAAGCTTCCTAAAGCCAGTGGTGACTGGGAATATAGAATCGTGAGGACGGAAGTTTATTATACAAGTAAAATGACGTGAAATATGAGAGAATACGCTCAATGTAATGTCATTAGACAAGACGTGAGGACGGAAGTTTATTATACAAGTAAAATGACGTGAAATATGAGAGAATACGCCCAATGTAATGTCATTAGACAGGACGCCAGTTTTGAAGCCGACTCGTCTACAGACGGAAGCTTGTGTTACAAGTAAGCGGAAATCACGTCAGATCCGAGGGAAAAAAATCTTAAAATTTATAAAATAAAAAAAAACAGAAAATAGTATAATAAACAATCTTTTATAATAACACGTTGTATAGATTTTTATGCAATTATATGATGCCCGTATCAATCTTTTAAAATCATTTAATCACGTTGGTCTCGAACCCCGGCTGCATAAGTGAAGTATTGTTCCTATTATTGAACCAATTTTATTTTTGTTGTAAAATCTAATATTAGGTTTGTATAATTTTTTTTTAATTGTAAAACATAATATTAGGTTGATATAAAAATAATGTCGTTTTTTATATAAATATATTACTGTTATATACTATTTTCAAGTACACAGGTGAGCGAATTAGATATTACATATATTATCAACTGGTATGGGACAGGAAATGTTATAAACAAAGGTTGGTATTCACTGGAAATATAAAATCGTGAGAACGGAAGTTTCTATTACAAGTAAGCGGAGATGACGTCGGATACGAGATGCAAATGTTAAAAATAATAAAATAAACAACAAAATGATATTATAATAAATATAATATAGCATAACAATAACAAGCGTCGTCTATATCTGTAT
>CAUVYP010000904.1:105000-145000 GCA_963556195.1 Sepiola atlantica
AGCAGCCAACAATGGCTGACCATGGCTGCTATGCAAGAGGGATCTATTCGATGGCAGTGAAAGCAACCGGTAACCCATAAAAGCGGCCTTTAGCTCCCTCGATAGCGATTGAAGGTCTATTCCATACAGCTTTTCTTCTTCTTTTTTTTAAGCTAGTGTGTCTTCCTTCGGTGCGATGAGGGGAGAAAACGGATGAAAGTTGAATACATTTGGATTCACAGAATTTTATCACGCGTTTTATGATTGATTAATCTAACCATAATAATACGCATCGTGAATATTTATCTTATAGCCTTAGAAAAGTGTTTCATAAAATACACACATTATATTTATATTATATATATATATATATATATATATATATATATATATATATATATATATATATATATATATATAATGTATTTTTATGCAATTATTTTTATTGGTGATTGTAGCGTTCGTTGTTATTTTGCTTACTATTATTTCGATTGTCTCACTTTCCTAAGTGATTAAGATACAGAAAATTGCATTATTAGTCGCCCTTAACTTCATAGGACGTATTTTTTCCGTTAATATATATTTTTATTTATTTTATACGTACAAAAAAGTAATCCATGGACACGTGTTTCTGGCTCACAGCCGTCATCAAGACGCTCCGTCTAGAAATATGTACGATATCGTACATATTTCTAGACGGAGCGTCTTGGTCCAGTGGTAGAACGCTGGACTACAGACATCAATATCGAAGGTTCGGTCTCTGTCTAAGTTAGCCATGCTGATGACGGCTGTGAGCCAGAAACACGTGTCCATGGATTACTTTTATATATATATATATATACATAGATATAGATATATATAGTGTGTCAAGTTATATTGAAAAAAGAAATCAATAAAGTGCCTGATCGCAGAAGAGTGATGAGAGCTAATACGGATAATTTATTTGAAAACTATGTTACATATTTCAGAATCATACCGCGGTTTCATCTAAATGTTTTGACTTTTTATATTTTTTATAAAGTCTATACCCAAGGGACTCGTCAGCGCACTGAATGAGGTCAAAACACAATGAGAAACGTCATTTCTTATTGTGTTTTGACCTCATTTCAGTACGCTGACGAGTCCCTTATGAGATTGCATTTATGTTTGCATATATGTAGCTCAGAACATGAAAGTACATAAGTCTAAGTCCGGGTTAAAAATGTTTTTGTGTTGAAGAAAGCGATTCTTGTTATTGCAAAATAAACAAATTCTTCACAAGTTGAGCTCTCGTTCCTTATTTTTGCTACCGTGACAGTAGTAATAATTATACTATATACAGACGTGAGATTATACTAAAAGGTTCTATTAATATCTGTCGGGGTTCTGTAGCCTGTCCCATCCATTGGAGACTCGGATCCGCTCTGCAGGAAACGTTTAATTATAATTAATTAATATATAAAGGTAAAGGTCGCATAGCCTGGACGCGCACAGCATATGGAAGGCGGAGCTCATCCCTCTCCTACCGCTGCCTTGAACCTTACCTGAGTTTTCTGCTGGGTAAACAGAGGGAGTTTTCAGACCCGAAAATTCGCATGCCGTGAGTGGGATCGAACCCGGGTCGTCCAGCCCAAAGACAAGTGCTATAACCACTCGTCCACAGGCCCTCCCTTTATATATATATACATATATATATATATATATATATATATATATATATATATATATATATATATATATATATATATATATATATATATATATATATATATATATATATACAGATGATAGATAGATAGATAGATAGATAGATAGTGGCTTCTTTTTACAGAGCAAGGCCAGAAGAAACCACAACGGCTCACCGTCGGACTGGTTGTTGAAGACGTATCCTGGACTTGCTCTGTGCCAGGTAAGTATAATAGTGTATTATTTATGTATTTATTGAATATTTTTCTTTTTCTCCTCATTTTCAAAATAGCAAGTAAACTCGTTAATAAAATTAGGTTTATATAGAAATCCTCTGTCAGCAAATGTAAAGTCTTGAGATTGTTTGGTCACGTTAAACGTTCCAGTGTAGGGCTATGCAAAATATGCGTTGAAGGCATGATAATACAAGGAAGCCGGTCGAAAGTTAGACAAGAGAAAAGATGGATAGACAACGTTTTTGAATGGAGGAACATGAACATAAACCAAGCGAACACCTTGGCCCAAGATCGTAGGATTTTGAGGGCATCCAGCCATGTTAGTGTGTATTGTGCAGTTGGCGGAGAAATTGTTTAATAATAAGAACATAGTGGCTTCTTATTGTGCGCATACATGTGTGCGTGAGTGTGTGCGTGCATGCATGTAAGCGCGCTACGAGTCTTCAACCATTCAATATTCCAAACATAACGAAGGTGCCGCACGGCGTTTGCCCTTTATCATAAAAAAAAAAAAAAAACGAAATAGAAGCGTGTATTATTTCACGCATCTCACGATGAGAGAGTCGATATTCGCACACACGGACGTGAGCTGAGCAAAACGGACGATCCGTCTCGGCTCAGCGTTGCTTTGTCCGACGGCAGACAAAACCAACAAAAAAAATAGAATTGCGAAGATTACGTTACGTCAGTAATCGATAAGGAGAAGAATTACAGACTGCTTGAAAAAAAAATCCGATTTGGCTAGGAGCAAAGTGTAGTATCTGTTCGTATACTGACTTCATCTTTTATTGTCCTCGGTCAGTGAATGTGAAACCCTTCTAGACCGAGGCAATCTTAATTCTTTTTTCAAATCCAAAGTGCCCCTTTTAGGAGGAGCTGGATCCTTGTGTCTAACACTGCCCTCGTAGGGAGGCAAATAAATAGAGACAACATCCGATATTTGTAAAATGCGGCCATTCAATATGTTCGATCTATAAACATATTGTTTGTGTATTTAGGCAGCATATTTTCATTTAGGCAAACATTATTAAATAACACGGAGTGTTTTTGCTTAATGAGACTTTCTTTTCTTGTTCAGTTACCGAATGGTCCATTAAGTGATTCCGTCAAATTACTGTATGTAAGGAAAGAAAATGGAACAATAAATACATGGAACTTACATACAGCAATTTGGCCGAAACACTAAATGGATCATTCGGAAAATTGAAAAAATACAAAAAAGTCTTATCAAGCAAAAACACTCCGTGTTATTTAATAATATTTGCCTATATATATATATATATATATATATATATATATATATATATAAAGGATTCACCCCTAAACAAATTAACCGATTATTATGAATTTTGGAACACAGCTGCTATGGGTAAGGATGGGTAATGTCGGCTATATTTAATTTTAGTTTTATGTAAACGGGGTGGGAGCTCTTCCGGAAAATTCTTTTGACACATTTTAACAAAAGGTATTACATATCAATCAATAAACATTACCCAAATTTCAGTTTCTTTTGGGTATTTTATAAGGTTTTATATATATATATATATATATATATATATATATATATATATATATATATAGAGAGAGAGAGAGAGAGAGAGAGAGAGAGAATAAGAATAAGAATAATAATAAATTATTTTTAATATTTTTAAAAAATATTTTTACCTACGTACGACGTCGTTTCGAGCTTATGGCTTTCATCAGCGCAGAGAAACAACAATCTCAGACGATCATAAGGTGCGAACCCCGTTCACAGATACATCTTGAATCTGTAGGCGTTCACTTAGTCCCATTAGGCCACGAGAGATTGTCAAACGGAGAAATAAAGCGATGTTTACAATGAAAGCGGCGAGTGTTAACATCTAAACATTCTATAGCACTTAATGACAGAATATAATTTAATATATATATATATATATATATATATATATATATATATATATATATATATTTGTCGCCCCTAAATCTAGGCTGGGCTCTGTAGTGAGTAGTATTAAAACACCCGTTATCGTGGCTTCAATGCATGTTCTTTTCACTTTGACGACGGCTGGATTAATCTCTCGCTGATTTACCGGGTTGTTGATAACGGCCGTGTGAGCTAAGACGTCAGAATTTGAGTTTGAAACATAACTCATGTTCCGGGGTTCGAGTCCGGCGACCGGTATGAATAATCTTTTCTACACTGATGATTCCCGAAAGAATGAAACGTATACTTATGTAGATAAAAACAAATATTTACAATTTTATATATATGTGTGTGTGTGTGTGTGCGTGTCGTCTTTAAAGTGAGTTTTCTCAGCTTTCTTGCTCATCTGTCTTCCTATTTGTTTTGTAAATAGTGTCTTGTTTTGTTTTTTTTAGTATTAAATGATTGTCTCTGAAGAGCAGCCTTGGTAAACCGAAGACTATACTTGTCTTATTGTGTTGTGAAACGCGCGTAAGACGGAAAGAAAAGAATATAGGCATTCGCCGAAACAAAAAAAAAAAATTAAAAAATGATGATTGCGGACCGATTTTTTTTTTTTTTTTCATTGGAATGCAAGTAACCAGTATATATGTTCTGAAGCCGGAAACTTCATTGAGCTTATTTTTATTAAACAATTTGGATAGTGTTATAAATAAATATATATTTTATATATAAACTCATACACACACAACACAGACATATATATATATATATATATATGACTAATAAATAATAATAATACTAATAAATAAATAATAATAATAATAATAATAATAATAATAATAATAATAATAATAATAATAATAATAATAATAATAATAATAATAATAATGCACTTAATGACGTCACTAACTGACGGGAGACAAACTCAACATTTCGAGGGGGTACGTGGTAAAAAGGGAATAAGAAAAAATGGAAAGGGAGGATAGGAAAAATAAAATAATAATATAATAATAAAATGGACGACGTGTCGAAAAGATGACCAGTCGACGCAGATCAGTAAAATCCCACCGCCGTATAAAGGACTGGACGACACGTCCAATAACACCGGACGTGCCTTCGTGACGACAGGACGAAGAATCCACGCGACAAACACGTTTGAAAGTCATGCGTGATCATTCAGAGTTCATATATTAAACAACGTAGGAGTTTTTTTTTTTTTCTTCTATTTTTTTTTTTGTGTGTGTTTAGATACGTCTTCCTCTCTATTAAATGTTTGTCTGTCATTCTGTCACGCTTAGTATAAAATAGCATTATTTCTCGTCGCCTAATAAAACCGGTATCGTCCGGGCCTTTGGGTCTGGATTTACGCCGGTCTATTGGGGGTTGCCGGTCCTGTGCAGTTCTAGGAGGTGCACCCTCCCAGGCTTTGCCTCCCCTCTTTGGGGAGGAGTAAGTTTATTGCTTACTGTCTGAGGCGCCCCTACCGGGGAATGCCGACGGGGCTGCCCAGGCAATTTTTTAAATGGCCAGTGTGCTCACCTCTCGAGCGCTGGCTTATCTAATCCCACTTTCCCGACCTTGTGTCACATCTTACCTTGTGGGAGGTAGATAAATAAATGGTTCAGTCTTGGCCTTTTGGCTAAGATCAAAGTGTAGTATCTGTTCCAATGGATACTACACCCCATAGGCTGGTATTGTCTTGGCCTTGATTTACGCCGGTCTATGGGTATGTCCTGTGCAGTTCTAGGAGGTCCACCCTCCCAGGCTTTGCCTTCTCACCCTTTGAGAAGGGGTTAGTTTATTGCTAATCGCCTGAGGCGTCCCAACCAGGGAATACCGACGGGGCTGCTCAGGCATTTTTGTAGGTCAGAGTGCCAAACTTCTTGGGCGCTGGTTTTTCAAATCCAACTTTCCCGACCTTGTGTCACATCTTACCGCTGTGGGAGGGAGATAAATATCTGATGGTTCAGTATGAAATAGATTACGCATATTAAAAAAAATCTATTTCGAAATCTCGTGGGAGATGATATCTTCTCTTTACAGCCTTTTTCTCACAGAAGAGCGGTTGTTAGTCTTTCTCTGCTCTGCCGTTATGTTCATGGTGCCGCACCACGCGGAGCACGCTTTCCTATATTGACAGCCTACAAAATAGACTTCGATATCTAGTGGAGGTTTTCTTTTTATTTATTTATCTTCCTCCCACAGCGGTAAGATGTGACACAAGGTCGGGAAAGTGGGATTTGAAAAGCCAGCGCCCGAGAAGATGAGCACTGTCCTACAAAAAATGCCTGGACAGCCCTATCAGAATTCCCCGGTAGGGGACCCTCAGGTAGTAAGCAATAAAAAGGGAGGCAAAGCCTGGGAGGGTGGACCTCCTAGAACTGCACAGGGCAAACCCACAGACCGGCGGAATCAAGACCTGAAGGCCAATAGGGTGTAGTATCCATCGGAACAGATACTACACTGTGATCCCAGCCAGATATCTAGTGGATGTTAATCTCTTCTTTTATCTTCTCTACAGCACCTTTTCTCACAGAATAGCTGTCGCTAGCCTCTCTCTATTCTATCATTATCTTAATGGTATGTGCTTGACTAAGCTCCAATCTCTGGTACTTCTTTCTGTAAGACATTCACAGCAAAACTCGTCTAGCTACAACCACTTTCTGGCGCTACCAGACCAGGCTGTCTGAAGATGTAGACTCCCTGACACAAAATGCACCAAACATTGATGTGTTATTGTTTTTTTTTTCTCTGTGCAAAACGCAATCATGTTCTTCAAAGCCAAAAACAAAAAACAACAATTTCCCTCCTTCCGTCCCTTCTCCAAAACTTACCAAAATGACTGATTCAGCATTAAATAACACAAAAAGGGTTGATATGCCGTAAAACAAAACAACCAAACCAAACACCATGAATCAAGAACTTGAAGCATAAAAACTTTTTGCCAAAATGACCTGATTCAGCATTAAATAACAAAAGGGTTGATATGCCGTAAAACAAAAACCACCGTAAACAGCATTTTCCTTCTTTCCTCTGCATACCGAAAACTAAACGGAACTTTCATTTCCGATAACATCCCATCCGTGAAACACATTGCATCGAGGTTGCTTCCCAGCTGACTACAGCATGGTTGTTGTCAAGCCCAGTGTTAATTTCTTATTGAACCGTCTTCTTATGTAATTAATTCATGTCCATTTCATCCAGCATTTTCAATCCTCTCATGATGCTGTTCATCGTCAAAACTATAATACCAATAACTCCTATCGTCGAGTGGCCTTTGGGCCTTGATAAGAGTTAGTATATTAAAAAAAAAAAAACGTCCACACATCTTTAGAAGAGGCTCGGTCACGCTTAAATTTTGAATAGTTTATTCGTCAGTATGTCACGCTAAAGTTTAAAATAGAATGTTCATTGCCAACCGCGTAGATTTACTCGCCATTTCTTTTTTAAGAGAATCCATGTAAACACATTTTCAGAATTAAAAAAAAATGTTTTTAAAGCCGAAATCTGCGCAAGTATAACACTAATCGTCTGTAGGTGCGTATGCATGTATGAATGTATGCATGTATGAATGTATGAATGTATGCATGTATGAATGTATGCATGTATGCATGTATGCATGTATGCATGTATGAATGTATGCATGTATGCATGTATGAATGTATGCATGTATGAATGTATGCATGTGTGCATGTATGAATGTATGTAATACGCAGAAATACTCATGTAGGTGTGCGATCGCGCAGTAAGACGATTGAAGCTTATACGGCATATACCCTGTCCGGAATTTTTTCTTATCCTCAACATCCATCCAGATCGCCAATACGATGATAAACATCCACCCAGATCGCCAATACGATGATAAACATCCACTCCGATCGCCAATACGATGATAAACATCCACTCCGATCGCCAATACAATGATAAACATCCACCCCGATCGCCTTTACAATAATAAACATCCATCCCGATTGCCTTTACAGTAATAAACATCCACCCCGATCGCCTTTACAATAATAAACATCCACTCCGATCGCCTTTACAATAATAAACATCCACCACGATCGCCTTTACAATAATAAACATCCACGCCGATCGCCTTTACAATAATAAACATCCACGCCGATCGCCTTTACAGTAATAAACATCCACCCCGATCGCCTTTACAATAATAAACACCCACCGCGATCGCCTTTACAATAATAAACATCCACCCCGATCGCCTTTACAATAATAAACATCCACCCCGATCGCCTTTACAATAATAAACATCCACCCCGATCGCCTTTACAATAATAAACATCCACCCCGATCGCCTTTACAATAATAAACATCCACCCCGATTTCCTTTACAATAATAAACATCCACCCCGATTGATTTCACGATAATAATAAACATCGACTCTGACGGTTTATGCAATAGCAAAAGTAACGTCTAACCCTCTCCGATAGCATATACAATAGCCATCAACATCCACCCTGATGTTTTGTACAATAGTAATCAATATTCGCCTCGATTTCCCATAATTATTATCAGCGCATCTGCCTGATTATTTATAGAATTGCAGTCACCATCCTAGTTTATCAAAATCATCACCATCTACCCAAGCACTCGTTATCAAAAGTGATGACTTGTCCTTCATCCCCACCCAAACAAAAAAACTAAAAAATCTTCATTCTGTGACTCACAATTTAACAGGTTCCTTTCCAATTTTATTTAGAGTACCGCATTAAAACTCCCTGGTTCCCAGGACTCATCCCCGTTGAACAACACGCCCACGCACAGTCACTCACTCATTCACGCTACCCCTCCATCCTTTCTTTTTTTTTCCAGACAATTATTTTGGGAACGCGACCCCCGCGCAAAAAAAAAAAAAAAAAAAAAAAAGCGGGAAGGTGGGGGGAGGGGGCGGAATGGTAGGCCAGGTGTAACTGATGTTAGAAACGCATACAAATCACGTGACTCCTATGTTGCTTCGACGAGAAACAAAAAAAAAGAACTTCTCTTTTATCCTCGTAACCCTTAACCCCAGCCCCCCCCCTCCCGTCCTCCCCTTCTAACGCACCGCTGTTATCGTAACTCTAGGGGCAGTCATTAACAATCTTATTCGTGTATCCGTGTGATAGCAAGCGAAAGAGAGGCAGATAACCGAACAGACACACGGACACACGGATTACTACCGGAAAACAGGGACGATCGCTCATCGGTAGTTTTGTACAATTGGTGTAACAGAAATGGCACTAACGTGACTATCACGAAATGTCGGGGTCACCAATTGTACTAATTTGCTTAACCAGGTTATCATATCTATCGAATAATATAAGGGATATTTTCTGCGCGTGCGTGTGAGTGTGTCTGTCAGTCACAATTTGTTAAAGGAATATCTTAACATCATTTAGAGATAGAAAATATTGCATCAATAATAAATAATAAATTCCCAACAAATAAAGCGGATGCCATGACCGGAAATCGAAACCAAAACCTTGAGATCTTCAGTCCGATGTTCTACGAACTGAGCTACTCAGATTTTCTCATAAATAGATTTTAAAACATTACCGTAACAAAATAATTATAGTATTGACGTGATATCATATATTTATGATTTGCGTCATGTTTCTAAACATGAATTCAAACATAAGCGATAATAAAAATAAATACGGCGATAGAGTCGAGTCGTGAATATTTCGGTTGAAATAAACTCAGCCAGTACTACGCTCCTGCTGATTCCGTGTGTATAAACAGTTGCGCTTGTATGTATTCTTCTCCCACGAGTTGTTGCAAGTAGTGATTATCTGACGCGATGTGTGTATGTTTGTTTAAACTGCTAAACGTCGTCGTCCGTTATCGTGGTGACGAATTACTGAATGCTGAGCAGAAGTTGGGTTTGTTTGGTTTCTTTTATAGTGTGAGGAAAGGCTCCCAGCAGTTTGGCGCCAAATAGTTAACGGATTCTTTTTATGCTTTTTTTTTGGGGGGGGGGTATATTTTTTAGCTCTTCTCATTGGCTGAAAAAATAAATATTATCTTCTATTTTAATTTATTTGTATTCGTGGCCGATTTTGTACAAAATATGCCATCCCCCCCCCACCCGCTAAAAAAAAATTTTTTTTTTTTAATTTTTAGAAAAATAAATAAATAAAATAAATAAATAAATAAAAACAAAAATAAAAACTGACCTTGTGTCCTACTTTGATCTCGTAACGAGGCAAGTTAATAGGGATTATTTTGGGGGAGGGGGAGTAAGTATATGGTCAGAATAAATCAGCTTTCCAGTAAACCATACTATAGTTCACAAGCCCCCCACCCCCACCCCTTTAATGGACGTTTCTGGCGATCCTATGCATCCGTAAAAAAGGAACCTCATTTTGAGTATATCTTACAATAATCAACACAACGTGAACGAGGTCAATAAACAAATGTGCAACAAATAAATGTTACCAAAGGCAACTTAAGTTACTCATCTACTACCTGGATAAGTTTATTTGTTGTTTTTTTAACTTATTTTAAAGGATTGGTTTTTTTTTTGTTCAAAACAAGTCGTATCCACTCTTCCGTTTCCACGAGAGAAAAAAAAACATGGCGGACACTGGGTCGGTCGATAGCGCACAAAAACTGAAACCTGGACAATATACTGTTAGAAACACATCCAATAAATATCAACAATCGTGCGAAAATGTATTGTTGACATTTATTGGATGCGTTTCTATCAGTGTATTGATTAGTTTTCGATTTTTCATCGAATTTCAAGTCCTGGGCATGGGCGAGTGGCCATTTTGAATTTCTTTTCGAGCAGTCAACACCGACTGTTTTGAACAAGAAAACCACCCTTTAAAATAAGTTAAAACACAAATAAAATTATCCAGGCAGGTAGATGAGTAACTTAACTTGCCTTTGGTAACATTTATTTGTTGCACATTTGTTTTTGCTTTTTTTTTTCACCCTTTTTTCGTTCTGTTGATTATAGTAAAAGATACCCCCTCATTTTACTACCCCCCCCCCCATCCTTTAGTCTTTTGTCGGACGGCCTGTGTGTAGCGAGCAAAATCCTTTCGACTTTGCCAATTGCAAGTGAAGCCCACATGTATATAAAATGTTGTTTGGCACAAGACAAATGAAACGGACCGTAAAAAATATCTCTCACAGAAATTTTATGTTTTTTGGAAATGTGGAAAAATAAAAATAAAAATAAAATAAAAACATGGTTATTGGAATATAATATGAACCTGACTTATATATATATATATATATATATATATATATATATATATATATATATATATATATATATATATATAATGTGTGTGTGGGGGGGTGAGTTTTTGAAGGCTTACCAAAGCATTCCGTCCAGGAGATCATTCATCACCACAAAAGACTTTCTTTCAAAGATTATTTATTTATCATATATATTCAAAAAATCACATATAAATACTCTGTACCCTGTAATCGAGTATCATCGAGCTTATTTTTATTGACCTAATCCCGGTCTTCATTGAATAAACTATCTTCTAAGTGAAAGATCTATATATATATATATATATATATATATATGGGAAGAGATCCTTGTCCAAATCGACTGACCTACACACAAGCCACTTTTTTTTCTCTCTCTCCCACAAAATCATCCCCTGCAGACATGGAAATTACGCAGTTCTATACTAAAATAAGAATCTACCTCAATTGTAGATAAAAAAAAATAAATAAATAAACTAGCTCACGTATACGTCTCTATAAGGTACGAGAGTTTATATGACTAACTAAAAAACGACACCAATAATAATTTCTTTTAGATTGATTTAATAAACTGAATATAAAACAACTACTACTGTCTTACTGCTACTAGTATTCTACCGTTGCTACTAACGATGCTACTGCTACTACTAATAGTACTATTCTAACCAGGGCCGGCGTGACAGTTATGAAAGGGGGGGCTCTCCTAAAAAGGGGGGGCGGTTAAATAGATGCATATATAACTTCATTATTGATGACCGTAAAGTGGGGGGGGGCCAAGTCAAAAAGTGTGGGGGGGGGGCTTGATCCCCCCCCCCCCCTGTGCCGCCGTCCATGCTAACGATGCTACTGCTACTACTAATAGTACTATTCTACTGTTGCTACTAACGACGCCGTTACTAATGATGCTATGTTTTACCGCCGCTACTAATGATGCTATGTTTAGCGCCGCTACTAATGATGCTATTTTTACCGCCGCTACTAATAATGCTATGTGTTACCGCCGCTACTAATAATACTATGTGTTACCGCCGCTGCTAATAATACTATGTTTTACTGCCGCTACTAATAATACTATGTTTTATCGCCGCTACTAATAATACTGTTTTACCGCCGCTACTAATAATACATACTATGTTTTACCGCCGTTACTAATAATAGTATGTTTTACCGCCGCTACTAATAATACTATTTTTACCACCGCTACTAATAATACTATTTTTACCACCGCTAATAATTATACTATGTTTTACCGCCGCTACTAATAATACTATGTTTTACCGCTGCTACTAATAATACTATGTTTTACCGCCGCTACTAATAATACTATGTTTTACCGCTGTTGCTAATATTACTATTTTATTGCGGTTATACTCAGTACTATTTTCCATGTCTTATTAAAAAGACTCAAAACATCAAACACGTTCTTCGAATTGCAGCAATCTTCGATCATTTTAATAATCTTCTTTTTCGCTACATGTTTTTTTCTTGAAAGTGAAAGAACTCTAAAAAGTAATAAATAAAACAGACTTCAGCTTGCTTGGTACTCTTCATTGTAGTACACAAATAGTATATATTGGTACTTTGGTATTTTGTGGACGCTTAACGTCCGCCTCATATACATTTTAGCGTCCAAGCAGCACAAAACAAGGCACAAAACGAAGACGATATGTTTAAGATACGACACTTATTTAATAAGAGCGCGGAAAGGTTCGCGTCTTGTGGTAGTGCGAGCGTAAAATACATATAAAAACTCCAGAAAAGTTTGAAAGGTGTGCGTGAAAACGTTGAGGGGATGTGTCTTACATATTGTGGATTTTGCACGTACGTTAGGCGTACGTGTTGTGAGCGTTAGGAGTGGTCCAGCGCACTGTGTGTTGGGCGTGGCAAAAAAAGAAGAGAGCGTGTTAGATGAAACAGATTTTCATCTAGATAGGATATCAAAAGGGAAGTAACTCTTTGCCTTTGTGATCTCTCTTGCCTCAAATATATTAGGAGAGTAGAGTTATGCCCCTTGTACATTTCAGAGAGAGAGAGAGAACCACGTGTTACAGACCTCGCTCCATGAAATACGTTTTTGGACTAAGAAGTAATACTATATCTTACGAATATCATTACCGTCTTTTTGTGCTTCGAGTTTTATAGTTCCAGATCTTAGCGCCACCTAGCGTGGCGAAAAGGAAAGATCGCTAAAAGTCTGAGCGCCCTCTAGTGTATGTATGTGTGTATGAATGTGTGCAACGGCAGGTAATGCTACAGTCCCCAAAGCTGATGAAGACGATAGCTAACAAGTTGGTAGCCATGCGCGTAGATGCCTTGAATCAAAAGAAAGTTCAACAAAGATAACTTTTATTATTCTTACAGAATTCCGGACTTATGAGATGGAGTTTTATCAAACCCGCTGGCATTTTGTGGTGAGGTGTGCACTTTGCATCTAGACGCCGCTATTAATTAGCAACACACAACTAACGAGATCGGAGATAACTCACGGTTTTGTCGTGAGCAGTAGCGTCGATGGCATCCGAAAAAGAAGCGGCATCCAATCATATTTAAACTATCTCTCTTTCTCGTAATATTTCGAAGTACAAGTAGGGGTGAAAATTTCAGATTCATGCGAGTAGTATTTTTTTGTGTTCATTTATCCATAAATAACACTAAACAATCAAGCATTTCGAAAATTTTGTAAAATTCAGAAGGTGCAGGCCAAAAATAGCCGTTAGGGCTCCACGGGACTCAAAATCCATCATTTTTCGGTGAAAAAGTGGTTTCATGCGACATTGCAGGTCCTAAAACATCCTCAAAAGCTATGAATGGATATAGATGGTTAAATCTGATATAGTACTTTAATTTAGGACCATTTTCAGGCTGTGAAAGGGTTTTCATGAATGTAAAATAGCCAAAAACTAGTGGCCTGCACCTTCTGAATTTCGCAAAATTTTCAAAATGTTTGATTGTTTAGTGTTATTTATGTATAACACAAAAAAATACTACTCGCATGAATCTGAAATTTTCACCCATTATGTCCCACCCCTAGTACAAGGGCTTATACTTAAGTCTTTGGGGCAAACAATCAAGGAGTCGGTTTCTAGGATCACCAAGGCATCACCAGACCCCTGCACAGAACTGGCCGTGAGTTTCACGATTTTTTGTCTCCGGCCGCAAGATTCCACGATTACATCGTGGTAAAGCCTTTTGGCTGAGATCAGAGTGTAGTATCTGTTCCGATGTATGCTACACTCTGTAGACCGGTACCGTCTTGGCCTTTGGGCCTTGATTCCGCCGGTCTGAGGGATTGTCCTGTGCAGTTCTAGGAGGTCCATCCTCCCAGGCATTGCCTTCTCACCCTTTGAAAAGGGATTAGTTTATTGTTGCTAATCACATGAGGCGCGCCTACCAGGGAATGCCAACGAGGCTGCCGAGGCATTTTTTGCAGGCCAGAGTGCTCTTCTTCTATGGCGCTGGCTTTTCAACCCCACTTTCCGACCTTGTGTCACACCTTACCGCTGTGAGGGGTTAAAACAAAATTTATGTCAAAACTGAAGAGAAAAGTGAAGAACGCTTAGTTGAGGCCACGAACCAGTCAAATACGAGAAGGGTTAGATGTTATGCTATAGAACACTATCAGTGATACACCGGAAGCAGACAACCGGATGTAGTCTCTTGTTCAATAAACCTGCTAGAACAGCACTTCCGACGAACATAGCTCCTTTCTCCGTTTTTTTTTTCTTTGCTGCTTTGCAAACTATAAACGATATTTCGACTACATCACATTCACCCGTTTCGACATATTAACTTAATTAAATCAAATGTAATGACTTTCTTATTTTAACATACGTTATTTTTTTTTTACCTCATTCCAAAGTCTCAAAATCTTTACTCATCGGCGGCTGGTAGGTGTGTGTAGATATTCCACAAACGTTGATAAATGACATTTAAGTCAAAGTTAGTTCAAATACCGGGTTTCAAACGTTCATTTTTCGGGCAGAGAAAACATAAAAGACGACGATGACGACTACTACCTCTACTACTACTAAATAATAATAATAATAAAACTACTACTAGAGAGAGAGGGAGAAGGAGAGGGGGAGGGAGAGAGAGGGGGGAGAGAAAGATAGAGAGGGAGAGAAAGAGAGGGAGGGAGAGAAAGAGAGGGAGGGAGAGAAAGAGAGGGGGAGGGAGAAAGAGAGGGGGAGGGAGAAAGAGAGGGGGGGCAGAAAGAGAGAGGGGGGGAGAAAGAGAGAGGGAGAGGGAGAGAGGGAGAGGGAGAAAGAGAGAGGGAGAGGGAGAAAGAGAGAGGGAGAGGGAGAAAGAGAGAGGGAGAGGGAGAAAGAGAGAGGGAGGGAGAAAGAGAGAGGGAGGGAGAAAGAGAGAGGGAGAAAGAGAGAGGGAGAAAGAGAGAGGGAGAAAGAGGGTAGGTGCGTGAGTGACAGAGAGAGTGGGAGAGATAGAGAGTGAGGGAGAGAGAGGGAGGGAGAGAGAGAGGGAGAAAGAGGGTAGGTGCGTGAGTGACAGAGAGAGTGGGAGAGATAGAGAGTGAGGGAGAGAGAGAGGGAGAAAGAGAGAAAGGGAAAGAGAGAGGGAGGAGTGGGTAGGTGCGTGAGTGACAGAGAGAGTGGGAGAGTGAGAGTGAGAGAGAAAGATGAAAGATGACTTCGTAATTTAATAGTAAGCGAAAGTGACCCATTCAGGTTTGTCGTGTCTGCTCTTAAACTCGGGTTGTATTACATTGGCACGTCTTTCACACAGACATACGGAGATGCAGGGACCGACACTCACAGGCTGATATTGAGAGAGAGCGAGATATGATCCGGCTGAGTAGATAGATAAAAACATATCTAGGTTTATGGATATTTATTAACCCAAGCGACGTCTGTCCGTGACTATCTATCGACGTCTGTCCGTGGCTATCTATCTATCTAGTGACGTCTGTCCGTGGCTATCTATCTATCTAGTGACGTCTGTCCGTGGCTATCTATCTATCTAGTGACGTCTGTCCGTGGCTATCTATCTATCTAGTGACGTCTGTCCGTGGCTATCTATCTATCTAGTGACGTCTGCCCGTGGCTATCTATCTATCTAGTGACATCTGTTCGTGACTATCTATCTATCTATCTATCTATCGACGTCTGTCCGTGGCTATCTATCTAGTGACGTCTGTCCGTGACTATCTAGCGACGTTAGTCCGTGACTATCTATCTAGCGACGTCTGTCCGCACATGAGCGGAGAGTGACCAGCGTTCTGGCAGGTTCCAAACTGCTCAGAGTGCAGCTGTTGTTGAGAGGTTGCGAAAAAAAGAGATAATGCGGAACGCGACGGCGCAGATGAACACCATTCCAAAAGAAGACTTCCAGAGGTATTTCCGGCAGTGGATGGAGCGGTGAGCTAAGTGTGCGCAAGCACAAGAGGATTAGGGTCCCAACCCCGTTACGTATTTGGAAGATTTTTTCTGGCCTCATATATATATATATATGATAGATAGATAGATAGATAGATAGATAGATAGATAGATAGATAGATAGATAGATAGATCTGGGAAGAAATCCTTGTCCAAATCGATTGACCCGTATGTGTCATCTACCAACTTATATAGGTGTAAATAGACTTATATTGATAGATGCATCAAGGAGACCAGATAGCGAAATATGAAGCGACTACACGTGAGGCTAAAATCATCGAGATAGAAGTAATACTAACGCCAGCGAGCCATCTTATTTTAATTACACATGCGAGAAAAGCCAGATGCCGTTGAAAAGGACGACATTGGCGGGGAAGCAATACCTGCGGCGTTTCCATATCGGAATCCAAGAGAAACGGATCGAGAGACGAACGGACGAATGGGACGGACGAATATTGGAAGAAAGGTTGAATTGACAGAAAACCCGTCGTATTTTAACGGATTTTCTCTTGAATCAGACAATTTTCTAGTGCGTTCGGAAGCTCCGGCTCTTTTTTTTTTTTTTTTTTTGTGCATTGGGGAGCTCCGGCTCTTTTTAAAATTATTATTTCGTGCGTTGAGGAGCTCCGACTCTTATTTTTATTTTATTGTGCGTTGGGGATCTCCGACTCTTTATTTTATTTTTTTTGTTCGTCCGTTGGGGAGCTCCGGCTCTTTTTTAAATTTTATTTTTTCGTGCGATGAGGAGCTCCGGCTCTTTTTCATACCCGTCCGGGGGGGGGGGGGGCGCTTAGCATATTCTGATTCTAGGGCCTGGTTTATTAAGGAGGCCGATTCTTTTTGTATGAATGAGATATAGTTCGGTCATAAGAGGCCATCGTCCCAGGCATTATCTCTTTCTGGGTAATGTTGGCTTGAAAAGTCGTAAATAATTTTTTTTTAATCTTAGAAAAAGCAAATATTACTACTATAAACTTCAGCACAGTGGCTAAGTGGTTAACGAAGCGGACTGAGGACCAGGGTGTGCCGGGTTCGAATCCAATTCGTTCCACGGAAATACTTTCATCAAAACCCACACCTGCCCTTGTGTCAAACCTCCTGGAGAGGAGGTAAATAAAAATACGCAAACATATTTCATTCGAGTTTTTTTATCGGTGTTGATAGAGAATTAGATTTGCTCCCTGTGCGCCATACCCCTAACTGTGAAACCCATAACAATATTTATATAATTTTTTCTAGTTTATATAAAAAAAAAAATTTAATTTATAAAAAATGTTTTTTTTTATTTATCAAATTTTGTTTTTTTTAATTCATAAATTTTTTAATTTAACTTTAAAAAAAATCTCCGTATACTATCAAACAAGGGTCTTTCGGCTAAGATCAAAGTGTAGTATCTGTTCTGATACATTGAAAATATTTTCTATCCTCGGTCAGTGAAGGAAAAAATCTTTGTAGGCAAGAGTCAATTTTTATTTTGATCCCAATCAAGAGTGCCCCTTTTTTGGGTAGCTGGAGCTGAATTTTCGACACATTAAAATACGACCTTATGTCTAACTTTGCCCTCGTGGAAAGGGAAGTTAATAGGGGCAATATCCCTGTGTGGGGATGGGGAGGGATGTGGTTTTGTTTCTAAAGTAACCAAAACCTTCCATATTGCGAGATTGGTGCAACAGTTCTTCCAACTAGCGCTACAACGACTTTCTCCCTCATTTCTATGAAGTTTACAAAAAAAGAAAAAAAAGAAAAAAGAGAAAAAAAAGAAAAAATAGTTCCTGGCGTAGTGTGAACGGATAACCAGTGTATCTCGTTTTACAGTTCATCACAAGTGAAAGGAGAATAAGTGCTCACTAGCCTTATGCCAGACTTAAAGTTTAAGCTTTCTATATCATCTACTAGCAGACACCGGTGTTGATAGAGAATTAGATTTGCCCCCTGTGCGCCATACCCCTAACTGTGAACCCAAAAAGACGCCAAACCGGTATATACCAGTCGAGGATCCGTTCTCGAGAATCAGTCCGGAGGAAACTCGGGCTGAGGTATTAGTCCTGGGTAGTCATAGGAGATCCACCCTCCCAGGCCTTGCCTCCCCTCTTTGGGGAGGAGTTAGTTTATTTCTATCTGAGGCGCCATGACGGGGAATGCCGACGGGGCTGCCTAGGCAATTTTCAAGAGGCCAGAGTGCCCCTTCTTAAAGGGCGCTGGTTTATCTCCCCCACCTTGCGGCCTTGTACCACATTTTCCTGCGATGGGAAGAGAGTAAACACCAGATTAAGGGATAAAAACAGAAAAGAAACATCAAATAGAATAAGGGATGGTGTTTAATATTATATTTGGTATCACTCAGGTATTGATTATGTACATAAATAATACAAGCAGGGTGACCCGACGTTGCTCGGTTTTGAATGGGGATCACTATGTACTTTTTTTTTTTTTTTTACTATGCTCATAACACCATGTTACTTTTTTTTTTCGTTTTTTTTTTTGGTCGGGATCAAAGTGTAGTATCTGTTCCGATGGATACTGCACCCCATAGACCGGAATTGTCTTGGTCTTCGGGGCTTGATTTACGCCGGTCTGTGGGTCTGTCCTGTGCAGTTCTAGGAGGTCCACCCACCCAGGCTTCGCCTCCCCTCTTTGGGGAGGAGTAAGTTTATTGCTTACTGCCTGATGCGCCCCTACCGGGGAATGCCGACGGGGCTGCCCAGGCAATTTTTAATGGCCAGAGTGCTCACTTCTCAGGCGCTGGCTTTTCAAGCCCTACTTTCCCGACCCGACCTTGGGTCACATCTTACCTTGTGGGAGTAAGATAAAAATGGCCTTGTGCCTAACCTCCTGAAGAGGAGGTAAATAATACTATATACCTCCTCGCGTTTCGCTCCCTAATATAATCGGGAGGAGCTGATATGTTGGAAAACTCCCTGAATTAGTGTCTTATTCATATGGTTTAAATTTCATTAAAATCGGATATCCGGATTTGCAGTGTTGCGGGAATTCTATCCAAATTGGTCACTTAGGGGTGGAAGCATGTAGATATTCGGCACATCGAGGGTAACGTAGAGATCCGGAACCACTTCCATTGTCTACCTCTGAAAATTGTATACATATGATTTAGATTTCATAAAAACAGGATATATTCGATGTTTTAAGGAGAGTATGCCCCCATAGCCTCTTTACAAGTGCACTTAAAGATTCAGAAACGCTTCCATTGTCTTCCCCGGTAAATTTTACATAAGAATATAATTTTAGATTTTGTGTAGATTTTCTAACCTTCTTTTCTATAGCGAACACACAAACACAGATATTGAGTTTTATATATATGATATCTGCATAGGTTTATATGTACGGGATTCACTCCTAAACTAATAAAGCGATTAGTATGAATGTTGATCCCCAGCTGATAGACGTTAGGGTGGGTAATGTGAGCTATGTTTAGTTTAGTTTAATGCAAAAGGGATTAAAAGGGGGGGAGCCCTTCGTGAAAATTCAGATACCTCTGATTTTTGTGAAAATTTCACTTAACAATAGCTATTAGGCATCACTTGACAAATAGTCCCCAAATTTCAGCTTCTTTAGAGTAGTTCAAAGGGGTTTTAGGGGGCATAATATGGACACGACCTTCCATTTAAAAATTAAAATATTTCAGATTTGCCTTAAATTTGATCCATAGTCATTACACATTAATTAAGCAAGATACCTTGAATTTCATTTTTTTTTTAGAACCCTTAAGACATTTTCTAGACATAAATTGGCAAAATTGGAATAAGGATTCGAGACATAAGGTTTAGTAGAATGTATATGTTGATTATAATTTTCGTAACTGGACATAAAAGTGGTGCAAAGCTGCTCTGATCGAGAAATTAATTTTACCCGTCCTGGGACGGGTATTCTTGTGTAATATATATATATATATATATATATATATATATATATATATATATATATACTGACTGACTTCTCTCAGCCCGGACCTTGGCCCAGCGCTCTTAGTAGCCACGGCTACTACTTTTTCTCATCAACCCAATATTTCGATGTACTTGCATGACATTTTTCGTAAAATTATCATCATGTGGAAGTCTTACAATAAAGACGAAACGTTGATGAATATATAAAAATATCTCTTGGTTTTTCCTTTTTCATTTCCCATATATATATATATGTGTGTGGGGGGGTGTAGGGGTGAAATATTGTCATCCACTAACAGCAGTTTCGTCGTTTTATGATTCATCAGTGTGGCTCGAAGTAGTAAGCCTATCAACTCGGAGGAGATTCAAAACCCGAACTCCAGATCTCTTCAAACCGTGATAAAGAACAGTTTGTTAATAAAATATTCTTTCTTTTTTCAAAACCAATATGCAAATTAGTTAACCTTGCGACTGATGTGACATATACATAGACAGTATATAAAAAAAAGATGGTGCGTGCATCTATTGTGTGGAGTTGAATTAACTCGAGATAGGGCGTTTTGACTTTACCGTTAGTGCGAGAAGAAATGGGTACAACTTTAGTATTTATTCGTTTAGATATACTGAATTGAGTTACACACTGGAGAGTTTTAATTACCTACTAGATACCGTCCTCGAGTGTCTTCGGTCTCTCTATACAATGGTTTGTCAGGATAACATGGCATGAGGATACTTCCCCCTACAAGTAAACCCTGACCAAATATTCAAAATAACATAGGATTCGAAGCCCAAATCAGATCAACTCGACACGGCTATACACTGACCCATACTAGGAATGGTGCACCTTTTCCATGTTAGCTCAAGTAACATCACTTAGCTGGATACTCCACCAGACTAGAATAATTCTTGTCCTTGAATCCGGTAAGACCAAGAGACCACAAAAAGATATAGTATACCAGAGTTAACTGGTCAATTGCGAAGAGGAAAATTAATGTTATTAACTTCTTTACTCACTCAAGGTTTTACAGGTAACTGAGAACTTTAATTGAATATTCGTATATCTATGTATCTCATATAGAGATCAGGTGTTAGCCCCAGGTAGGGGGGCCCGTGATTACTGAGAACTTCGACTGAAGTAAAATGAAACAAAAAAAGAGAATCATCTGACATTTTGTTTTAAAAAAATAAGCACTAAAGTTATTTATCTACCTCCCACAAGGTAAGATGTGACACAAGGTCGGGAAAGTGGGATTAGATAAGCCAGCGCTCGAGAGGTGAGCACTCTGGCCATTTAAAAATTGCCTGGGCAGCCCCGTCGGCATTCCCCGGTAGAGGCGCCTCAGACAGTAAGCAATAAACTTACTCCTCCCCAAAGAGGGGAGGCAAAGCCTGGGAGGGTGCACCTCCTAGAACTGGACAGGACCGGCAACCCCCAATAGACCGGCGTAAATCCAGACCCAAAGGCCCGGACGATACCGGTCTATTAGGCGGGGTAAAAACCCCTGGTTGAACTTCACGAGAGCTGAGAAACACTTAAGAGGTTTGGATTTATTGTGATACTAACAAAAGAAAAAGAACTGCCCGACCCGCCCATTTCTCGCGTTTGAGGGGCGGGCGACGGGGAGGGTCTCGGACATAAAAAAAGGACTACCTGACTCTTCCGTCTAAGTAGAATGAAAGGTGTGCAACCTGTTTGGAAGCATAGCAACAGTCATCAATTAGTTGTTGTAGGGCAGGAAGGGGATACACGTATTTAAAGCAAAAAGGGGCCAAATAGAATGTTAGCCATTCTGTACCGCAAGACGCCGTCCTATTCCGGCCGAAACCGAAAGTGCAGCGGTCAAGTACGAAAATACGCGCATGCGTTTGGAAACAAATTATCAATAAGGTGAATAAAATCTTGGTCACTGTTTATTTATATATGCTCTGTTGTAATAGGTTACACATTATCGAGCATTCACCTTGAAAAGGGTGGTCTAGAAAAAATAGAAACTATATGCCAAAAGATATTTTCCCATATATATATATATATATATATATATATATATATATATATATATAATTATTATTTCGTTGGCATTAGATCACCGAAGTTAAGCAACGTTAAGCCTAGTCAGTACCAAATTGGCCATAAACCACCCCCTTCTCAGATTATATATATATATATATATATATATATAAAATAAAATAAAATATAGTAACACGAAATTTACATAATCATCGATGCAATAATTTATTTCAACCATGTGGTATTTCCCCCTCTCTCTAAATATGTTGTCGTTGTCTCTCTCTCTCTCTCTCTCTCTCTACTTATATTTGAATTGTCAGGTGTGAATTTCTCTTTTCTCATTTTCAAAAATGTAATCATCTCACTTGGATGCTTGACAATACCACTATATTTTATTTTATTCTTGCTCTGTTTATTACATTGAGCTTTCATATAAGGAGATATAATTTTTTATGTGTCCGTTTTCAGTATTTACTTCAACAGTGCTCGATACGTAAGTAGAGATAGGTAGTAAGCAATGAAAATATATATGGCAATCAAGCTACACAGAGGCTCCCGTGTTTCATCCCCGGGGGGAATCGTCAGGCTAAATTCCTTGAGTTTTACGGCATATCAACCATTTATACCAAAACCGTATATTGATTCCCCCGGGGATGAAACACGGGAACCTCTGTGTAGCTTGATTGCCATATATATTTTCATTGCTTACTTATATATATATATATATATATATATATATATATATATATATATATAATCACATTGACACAGCGATTCTCGTTAAGTCACCGAAGTTAAGCAACGTTAAGCCTGGAAAGCACCAGATGGGTGACCATTTGAGAATACCAGGCGCTGTATATGGGAGGACGGCGACACCTGCCGGCAAAAAACTGCAAAACTAACGTCGTCAGAATCGCCATTTCCCCGAAACCCGAGATATAGTACATGCGACTGGGAACCACTTGTGAATCTAATATTCCCCAGAAACTACCTTTGTTAGGGGAATCCCGCTTAACTCGTTCAGGGTGAATTCTGCACCGGGACAGGACTATGCGACTATAATCACGTGGACATAGCGATTCACGTAAGATCACGCATGGTAAGCCTCGTCAATATTAAATGGGTGACCGGTTTGGAAGACCAGGTGTTTCAAATCAATGATGTCGAAAAAAAAAAAATCAATGTACGGTTTTGGTATAAATGGTTGATATGCCGTAAAACTCAACAGCAACAACTAAATACAACAAAATGAGTTAAAAAGCTTCAATTATTCTCTTTCGCCCCCCCCCTCTCTCTCATACATTCTTGTTCTTTCTCTCGATTTTTCTCTCTCTCTCTTTTTTCTCGTCTTCCCTTTCTCTCTCTCTCTTTTCGTCTTCCCTTTCTCTCTCTCTCTCTCTCTCTTTTTTCGTCTTCCCTTTCTCTCTCTCTCTCTCTTTTTTCGTCTTCCCTTTCTCTCTCTTTTTTCTCGTCTTCCCTTTCTCTCTCTTTTTTCTCGTCTTCCCTTTCTCTCTCTTTTTTCTCGTCTTCCCTTTCTCTCTCTGTCTCATTCACTCGCTAAATACAACAGAGCCTGGCCAGTACTAGATTAACGATTTCGCCATAAAATGACGCAACGATGGCTGACACGCCGTAAACCCCAACAATAAATCAATCAATCCATCCATCCCTATTGTATCACTCATATATATATATATATATATATATATATATATATATATATATATATATATATATATCAATGTGAAAGGTATATATTTTAATATATCTTATTTATTTTCTATATTTTGCCGTGTAAGAATATCAATTGTCCGTTATGTATAAAAAAATTTAAAGGTTTTTCTTAAAAGGAGAACAAAATTTTCGGTCGCGATCCTTTGGCCTTCGTCAGTTTTAAGAGGGATTGTGTGTACAGTTGGAGGTGGTAGAATGGAGAAAAGGGTGTGGGGAAGGCCAGTGAAATGGTGAATAAAACAGAAGTTGTCCCCAATAGCTGAGAGGCAGGAGTCAAGTCGTCATGAACATGATTCAAATCTACCCGGATATGAATGAATGTATATAAATGAATATATAGATAGATACACAAGTGAACCTGCGTTTATACATACCCAGGCCCACACACAGACACATCAGCACGTTCACTTACGTATGTCAGCTTACCTATACACCCGCGCACACACGTGTTTATATATATATATACACACACACACACACACACACACACATATCTCTGAACAATTAGTCAAAGACCAAACACATGAAACAAACTTTTTAGCAATATTTTTATACACGTGTCCCTTCTTTTCCCCACATTTAAATAAATCCTGTTTTCTTATTGTCAAACATGCTTCAATTATCGTTATTTCCCTGGAAGCTGCTCGACTGAGCTCCAATCTCTGGTTCCTCCTTATAAGACATTCACAGCAAGAACTCGTTTTCTACCACAACAGCAACAACATTTTCTGCCTCCGCGTCAGACGGAAGTTCCCCGAACAGAGCTTCTTCGCAAGGGCTTCCCGTCTATGGAACACAGTACCATGGAACTGCTTCCCTAAGTATTACAACAGGGTCGTCTCCAAATCCAATGTCAACAATGAACTATTCGAACTTGGTTCGTCCCATCAACCATTCTCAATCCTCTCATAATATTCTTCATCATTCAACTGACAATTATTCCATCTCATTAACCCTTATCCTCGAGTGGCTTTTGGCCTTGATAAGTGGTGACCCATTAGTATAAAAAAATCCTCTCATAATATTCTTCAGCTCTCAACTGACAATCACTCTTTCTCATTAACCCTTATCCTCGAGTGGCGTTTGGCCTTGATAAGTGGTGACTCATTAGTATAAAAATCCTCTCATAATATTCTTCATCTCTCAACTGACAATCATTCCATCTAATTGACCCTTATCCTCGAGTGGCTTTTTAGCCTTGATAAGTGGTGACTCATTAGTTGTAAAATGGGTCAGGGTTTTTGTTCATAAAGTTATTAATCTTTTAAAAAGTGAGAATTCAACAGTGACTCCATACTCCCCAAAAGCTCCCATATAAGGGCCCTCATCACTTGCACATCTTTGGAATTACGGCAAATTTATTTCAAATAGATAGAATACCAAAAATAATTAATTTTTAATTTTTGCTCTTTCGTGGTGGTAGTGGGGGGTCAGGCATAAAGTGCTGAATTATTAAATGTTAAAATCTATGTATACGAATATAGGAGAAGGATTTTGTTTCGTGTTTACAACAAAGTTCTGTGTGAAATGTTTATTATTTTAGTGGTTTGGTTTGGTTGTTTTGTTTGACGGCATATCAACCATTTTCGTTTTATTTAATGCCAAATCCGGTCGTTTTGGTGAAAGTTCTTTATATCTTCAAATATTTATTCATGGTGTTTGGTTTGTTTTGGATGTTTTGTTTTACGGCATATCAACCCTTTTTCAGGTTATTTAAAGCTGAATTAGGTCATTTTGGTGAAAGGCTTTATACTTCAAGTTCTTTATGTGTTCAAATATTTGTTCATGGTGTTTGGTTGAGTGAAATGGTGGGAAGGGATGGGGAGAAAAGGGGAAGAGGAGAAGGGGAAGGGAAGAATTGGGGAAGGGAAGAATTGAGGAAGGAGAGAATAGGAAGGAAGGAAAATTGTTTTTTTGTGTTGGATTTTGCAGAACATGATTGTGTTTTGCAAAGAAAAATAAAAAAACAATAAAACATCAATGTTTGGTGCATTTTGAGTCAGGAAGTCAATAACTTCAGACAACCTGATTAGGTAGCACCAGTAGGTTCTATTTGACTTATAGATGTGGCCCTTACAGGTACTACCACTCCGGGCCAGAATGGACCTGAGAGCAATGGCAACTAAAGGGCAACTCCACATTCCCTACAGCTCCCAAATGGAGGCCTCGTCACTGGATGTCTTTTAAGGTCATACCCAGGAACTTATTAGTTTAAATCAATGTTTCACGTAGCAAACATTGCGAAGCGATATCGAGCCGGCAAAGCCCGCTAGTTTATGATAACCGCGAGCAAACGAATGCGAGAGATACAAATCGATCTGTTTCGTAAATTTCCTTTTATTTCCTGCGCAAATATTTAGCATTGCTGTTCAAATGTTCCTTTCTTTAAAGTGACCGACTAGATTCTCAACAAGTGGCGATCTATTTCTAAATTGGAAGTGAAAAGAGCAAATTGATTTCTTCTTTGTTTTTCTTTCTTTACGCTCGCATGTAAACTATAAATATATTTGTATCGAAATTACCAAAATGTCAATGTTTATCTATTCATGTGAATAAATGAGATGATTTTGTTTCGGGTTTACAACAAAGTTATGAGTGAAATGTTTACTATTTTGAATTAATGTTTCGAGTATCGAACTTTGCGAAGCCGGCTCGTTTACGATAAACGCGAGAAAGCGAATGCGAGATGGGCAAAATGCACACGCTGATATGTCGCCCGTCTCCATCGCCTCATGCCATACTTACCGAACTAGGACGCTTTCGTTTACGATGTCTCTCACTAACTTAAAATCGTCAACTGAAAACCAAAGTGACCTTAGTTTGAACCCTATGCCTGTCACCTTTGAGCAACGAAAATTTTTAAGTGACTGTTTTTTTAGGGGAGGTAAGTGTGTGTGTCCTGTATTGGGCAAGATTAGAACATGTACAACAAATATATCATTTGTTTACACGGAACTTTAAGAAGCTTATTCTCTCTGTGTGTGTGTGTGTGTGTGTGTGTGTGTGTGTGTGTGTGTGTGTGTGTGTGTGTGTGTGTGTGTGTGTGTGTGTATGTAATTTCGGCGCACGGAACTTACGGGGTCCCACCCTTATCTACGATGCTGACTTAAAAACTAGTGAGACTGGTGGTTAAAAATAAACAAGGCTTTAACTTTTGTTTGAATCACAAAACCTCAAAGAATTATGTAAGTTTTGCAATTCTTCAATATATATATATATATATATATATATCAGGAATACACAAGTATTATTTACCTCCTCTTCAGGAGGTTAGGCACAAGGCCATTTTTATCTTACTCCCACAAGGTAAGATGTGACCCAAGGTCGGGTCGGGAAAGCCAGCGCCCGAGAAGGTGAGCACTCTGGCCATTAAAACTTGCCTGGGCAGCCCCGTCGGCATTCCCCGGTAGGGGCGCCTCAGGCAGTAAGCAATAAACTTACTCCTCCTCAAAGAGGGGAAGCAAAGCCTGGGAGGGTGGACCTCCTAGAACTGCACAGGACAAACCCACAGACCGGCGGAATCAAGCCCTGAAGGGCAAGACGACACAGAATACACAAGTGTTAAAATGTAATACCGTAGCGATTTTCAAAAAGAGCGGACGTTTGACGGGATTTGAGTTTTGGGCAGATTACTGGACATGCGCAGTAACGTTTTTTTTTGTGTTTTTTTTTTTTTAATTCATTTTAATCGTTTAGAACAGTCAAAAGAGATTTTAGATATGTTTTTAGACAACATTTAGAGTAAAAACAGAAAATAGGACAAAGACACGATAAAACCGTCCCTTCCGGTTGTGGTTGTGGGGGACTTTAGGCACTCCAGAGTTTCAAGCTTTGCCCCTTTAAGGAGGTTAGCGACTTAAACTCTACAAAATGGTCGTCGAACTCGGGAATCTTTCTGTCGAACTCGGGGAATCTGAACAGAATTTCGAACGGAACCCTTTAGTTTAACCAACGGGTGTAGCATGCTCTCGTTCCGTCAACCATGACCGGGTAGAAGTCTTCAGTAGTTCGCAATTCCTAGTTCGACAAGATACACCTAGAAGAAGGCCGGAGGTTACATCGGCCGAAACGTTGTGAGAATAATACTCAAGATGAGAACAGTAGTCCGAATAATCCAAATTATCAATCCTCATCCCGAAACCTATTATTGTTTATATATTTCAAAGAACACTATACATTAGTTTGATCGATACCGTTGGTTTCACGCTCGCGTGGTCTTACATACGTAATTGCACACTATAGTAATTCATTCTCCTATACGAAAACACCAAGCCACATGCGCGCATATATATATATATATATATTATTTTATTTTGCATTGATCAATCATCCGCCTGAAGACGACCAATGATGGTCGAAAACGTTTGCGTCAAATATGGAGATTTCCTACACTCCATGGTTAATAGTACAAGATCTATCGTTCGACGAATAGAAAGATTGGATCACAAAAGGAATAAACAGAAGTTGGCACTCCTGTTCAACCACACACACATATATATATATATCAAGACCGGTGGGACAGTTATAAAAGTGTGGTGTGTGGGGGGGGGGGGGGGCTCTCCTAAAAAGTGGGGGGCGGTTAAACACATGCATATACAACTTCATTATTGATGACCGTAAAGTGTGTAAAGCAAGTCAAAAACTGGAGGGGCTTGAGCCCCCCCCCCCCCTGCCCCGCCGTCCACATATATATATATATCACTAGTACCGGCGTAAGTTACATTAAAAAAAAAATACCGTGTGGAAAATTAGTCAAAAATAATTTATTTTGCGTTTGTGACCTATTTGCGTTTAAATATTTTTTAATTAAATGAAAAGAAAAGAAAAAAAGGAATATAGAGATTAAATATAAAGTATAAATTATATGAATATTGGACGCAGCTTCATTTTTCATTCTGACTGTGGCGAGTTATACACTGATGAAGCCTCTTTGTGGTAAATGTTGTATACCATGGATACGTATATTTTCCGAATGGGCAGAATCAATTGTTTGTATCCAAAATGCTTTGGATGAAATAGGGGTGGTTTTTCGAATAACTATGATGATATCCTGATTTTATATATATATATATATATATATATATATAGAGAGAGAGAGAGAGAGATAGACCCTCAGCAGGGTGCTAGATTATTTTTAATAAATAAAAAATAAGAGCGTTATATATTACAGAAGATTTGAATAACATTAGTACCGTCGGTTTCAAATCCAAACAAAAGGGACGTATAATTGGCGCCTTTTACTGGTAAGAGCAGACATAAAGAGATTGACGAGAATCCGATAAAGAAGGCCAGTTATAAGTTCCCTTTGTTTGGATTTGAAACCGACGGTACCGATGTTGTTCTGATCTTCTGTAATATATATATATATATATATATATATATATATATATATATATATATATATATATGTATATCCCACAGCGGTAGATGTGACACAAGGTCGGAAAGTGGGCTTGAAAAAGCCAGCGATCTAGAGGAAGAAAAGCACTCTGGCCTACAAAAAATGCCTGGGCAGCCCCGTCGGCATTCCCCGGTAGCGGCCACGCATGCGATTAACAGTAAACTAACCCAGTTCTCAAAAGAGTGAGAAGATAAGGTCTGGGAGGATGGACCTCCTAGAACTGCACAGGACAAACCCACAGACCGACGGAATCAAGGCCCGAAGGCCAAGACGGCACCGGTCTAAGGGGTGTAGCATCCATCGGAACAGATACTACACTTTGAATTATTTATTTGCAGAAAATTCAAGATTTACGTTAAAAACAAATCAGGCACAAGGCCATCAAAAGGTGTCGTTCGTAAGACCCTCCTAACCCTTTCTAAATATTAGACAGCCCATTGTTTTCCGGTTTGTTCCGAACCGAAAACAAGTAGGTACATCTCTAAATGGGAGTGGGATATAGCTGGGAGAAAAGAGAACGTGGGGAATGGAGTTTGGAGAGTGGCTTTGATCTTAGCCAAAAGGCCGAGAAAATCTTTTTTATTTATTTATGTATTCGTTAAAAAGCCGAAACAGGTATTTATCTACCTCATACAGCGGTAAAATGTGACACAAGGTCGGAAAGTGGGATTTGATAAGTCAGCACCCTAGAGGAAGAGCACTTGTGACCATTTAAAAATGCCTGGGTAGCCCCGTCGGCATTCCCCGGGAGGGGCGCCCCAGGCAATTAGCAATAAACTAACCTCTTCTCAAAAGGTGAGAAGGTAAAGCCTGGGAGGGTGGACCTCCTAGAACTGCACAGGACAATCCCACAGACCGGCGGAATCAAGGCCCGAAGGCCAAGACGGTACCGGTTTAAAGAGTGTAGCATCCGTCAAAACAGATACTACACTTTGAAATATTTATTTGCAGAAAATATAGATTTATATTCAAAACAAATTAGGCACAAGGCCATCAAAAGTGTGGGATATTGGGTTATCCTTTGTCTAAGGTAATAAAATTGTCTATCTTAGTCTTAACTAGAATCATCTCAGTCACCATAATACCACATTTGCTCTAGGGGCTATTATAAATATTATTATTATAAAATAAGTTGGCAATCTTAAAATTTTTCCATAGTTTTTTTTTCATAAATAAATAAATATGGTTATATGTACAGAAATTCATTGGTGTATAATGCGGGAGGGGGGGGGGGCAAAAACCAGTTAGTCAGCCCCTCCTAACCATTTTCTAAATATTACACTGGCCAAAAGGCCGAAACAGAAGGTAACCCTAAAGCTGTGGAGAGGTTTATGTTTAAGTAGAGGTAGTCATAGCACGTCCGTTTTTACTGATGTTGAACGCTGATGTCGAAGCTAGAAGAAGCTGTGATAGTCGTGTTATATTTTTAAACAACACGGCATCTTTAAGAGGCTGAATGCAAATCCACGCTCAACAATTCGACGCGCTACAGGTACAAAATGAATTTCGGATTTCAGGACAGCAAACAGAAAAGAAAAAATAAAAAATAAATAATGAATATAAAAAACAAGTGCTCGGTCTATACGCGTCCTCAACAGACTCGTTTCATGTAATTAAATCAGACGAGCGCAACCCGTGGAGATTCCACGGTGCATTCTACATTAATCTGTATAATTTACTGTTAATAAATAAATAAAATTCCGAGCATTTATATATATATATATATATATATATATATATATATATATATATATATATATATATATATATATATATATATTGATAGATTGGGCATTTATAACGACAGCTAACAGAACGAAAAAAAAGGGGTGAAAAAAAATTTTTTTAATTTTAAATAAAAAAATTTTTTTACCAAAGGCAAGATAAGTTACTCTTCCACTAACCTGGATAAGTTTATTTGTGTTTTAACTTATTTTAAAGCGGTTTTTTTTTAGTTCGATTTAAAATTAGTATCGAGACGTCACGTGATCAAATGGGTTGATTTTGTGTTTTCAATTTTAACATGGCGTTTCGACACTAGTTTTAAATCGAACTAAAAAAAAACGCTTTAAAATAAGTTAAAATACAAATAAACTTCTCTATGTAAGTAGAAGAGTAACTTATCTTGCCTTTGGTAACATTTATTTGTTGCCTATTTGTTTTTGTTTTTTTTGTCTTTTTACCCCTTTTTCGTTGTGTTAGCTGTCGTTATAAATGACCCCCAAACAAGCTTTCGGTCTATACGCGTCCTCAACAAATTCGTTTTATGTAATAAAATATGACGAACGGACCCACTAGAAATTCCACGGTGTTTTCTACATCAATCAGTATGATTTACCGTCAATAATAAAATTCCTTTTGAAATAATAAATGTTTGTCAGGGTACATACTATTAAGAAATTATTTTCTTCCGTAAAAATAATTGTCATGGCAGATAAATAGTCTGCAAATAAATAAAACAAATATGTCTCTTATTTATTTATTTATTTATTAAAAATTGTAGCAATTTAATTTTATTTTTTTTAATAATTAATATTCTGTTTAAAATAATTGTCAGCTAAAAATGTTCAAATCAGTAAAACGAATGTCACTTTTTGAAATGCATTTATTAAAAAATTGTACTGTTTTTTTTTTTGTTTTTTTTTTGACGGGGCGACAAACTGATTTTGGAACTATTCATTTTAAAATGGGTAAAGCCGGAATTAGTTACCTTAGCGACATAAGATTTATCACCAATCACTATCGGACGATCTCATTTCTTAAATGTGTGCGTGTGTGAAAGGGGGCGAACGTACGTACGTACGTACGAACGTTAAATACCTTAGCGTTTTATTAGGTAGCCCATATTCGAAGTGCATTACATACAGAGTTATTATTGTTATTTGCGTGTGTGTGGTTCTTTGATACGACAGGGGCGCGTTAGAAAAGTAATGTTTTCCGTTGGGGGTTGAGGTACCAGCTTCATACTGACAACAAGGACGTTGGTTTAACGGGAACAGCTTCTTGACTGAAAGGTATCAGTCGTCGGATCCGTTCTGGACCGTTTTGGTGGCCTTTTATCTGTTGGGCTGAGGTATTAGCCCTTGGTAGTCCTAGGAGGTCCACCTTCCCAGGCCTTGCCTCCCCTCTTTAGGGAAGAGTTAGTTCATTGCTAACTGCTTGAGATACTCGACCGGGGAATTCCGACGAGGTTGCACAGGCAAATTTTTAAAAGGCCAGACTGGCTCTTCTTTTGGGGCGCTAGCTTGATTCTTCCCTACCTTCCGACCTTGTGTCATATCTTCTTGTGATGCGAAGAAAGTAAATACCCAGTTTAACGGGTATTTTTATAGAATTACTCCAGTCAGCAAATTGTATTCTCGGTCCGTTATAACCAAATATGTTATTAAAATCTATCCCTCAGGGTAGTGTTCGGCTTAATGAAGGATACCCCCCCCCTCATGTCAAAATCGTTCTCAGAGCATTCGAAAAAATCTATAAAAACACCAGATTGGAAACGGGAGTGATTCTATAAAATTACGATTTTAATGTGGGGGCATTCTGAAAGAGCCCACAAATAACGAAGAACGAACCAATCGGCATTTATTGGTAGCGGTACCTCAATCAAATGACAATAAACCAATAATCTACTGAATGAGGAGGTAATGCCTGGGAAGATAGCCTTCTAGGAGCACACCGAAGCATTATTCAGACAAAAGGGTCAGGTTCTCTAGCGAACCAGACCCTAGAATCAGACTTTTCTACGGATTCCTTCGGCTGGGATTTACTAAAACACAATTAAAAATAGCAGTTTTCCGTAGGTTTAGGGGCGCGCGCACACACGCACACGCGAATCGTAATGTTTGACTTTTGTCATTAAACTTAAATTCAAGACAAAATTACTAAAATATCCGGTAGGTTTTAAAATCACTTACGAGTTTCGAACTCACGATAATCAAATAGACGAATGCCGGCAGTTTGTGTGTCCCGCCATCATCGCAAAAGGAAGTAGTTCAATATTAGCTAGCTAAGCTAAAAATTAAACTGAGAAATAAATTTTTAAAAAGACAGTACTTCCACGGAACAGGACCTATTTAGGCACGAATGTTTCCGATTGTGATTTACGGAATTTCATTCAAGAGTGAAACATGAACGTTTCTGTGAAGCTTACTTGCTATAAATATATTTTAGACTATTACAAAGATGAATATTGAAGCAACAATTAAAGCTAAAAATCTTATTTAAAATTGTGGCGATTTAGTCGTTTCACAGCCAAAAATGGAGGGCAATGAATCGGCCGCTTTTTCTGATATTTTTTCCGACCTTACAAATGAGTAAGTAAACGCAAATAAATTGTTTGGGACTAATTTCCCAGCTGTATTTTCTTTAAAATAATTTAAGGTAAATTCTAAATTGGACCAAAACATGTTATTTGGGTTTACTTACTCATTTGTGAAAAAGGAAATCAGAAAAAAAAGCAGCTGATTCATTTTCCTCCATTTTGGCTGTAAAACGACTAAATCACCAAAAGTGTGTGTGTGTGTGTGTGTGTGTGCACGCACGATAGAGATTTGTGACAGATAACCCCAGCAGAGTGCTCGATTATTAAGAAAAATTTGGGAGGTGGTGATGCCTGACGACCTGGGTGTTCCAAGTTCGAATCCAGTTCGTTCCAAAAAAACACTTTCATTTAGGATGTTCGCAACCTTCACGTGGTCCCTCTTGTAAGTACCCTATGGCTTTCTGGAAATAATTCTAACTAGAAAAATATCGGGGAAACCAATGCCAACAATATAATCATCTGATTCATACGAAATCAATGAACGAAGAAAAATAAAAACATTAAAAATAAACCCTTGTTGATTTGAAACCGACGGTACCGATGTTGTTCAGATCTTCTGTAATATTATATATATATATATATATATATATATATATATATATATATAACTTCTTTTTAAAGATGGTGGGTAAAAATCCCAGCAGAGTACTCGATTAATTGAGAATCAAGATTAAGAGCATAATATTTATTTATTTATTGGTACAGAAAATCAGTACAACAACAGTACCCTCGGTTTCAAGCTCAGTAGGGACCTCCAATTGCATGTGAAGAACGGTGACGTCACTATTTCATGTGTACGTTAAGAAGTCATACATTCGTTTTGCTTTACCGATTGCAAAAAAAACTCTCTCAAATAAAGTTATACTTGTTTTAAAGTAAAATAGTTTAGTTAAAGGTTACATTATCAAATTCTGAAAGAAACCCTTCTTCATTGTCCGATGAAACTACGAAATTTTCTTGTTTTACGACACACGGGGTAGTGTTTACTAAACATCGCGTGAGACATGGCAAGATATTATCTATGTACGGATGAACAGAAGTGAAACAAATTACTTTACTACTATGGTGTAAACAAAATTAACGGTTTGTTTTAACCATTTTTTTCTTCCTTGAGACAGATTATTACTTTTTTTTTACTGAAAAAAAAAACAGAATTGCCTGAATAACTTACATATTCATTTTGGCGCTGTTTTACTGAATGTGGAAGTGCCGCGATTCCGAAACTTAATATATTAATATATATATATATAATGATAAAAAGTATTATAAATATATAATAATAATAATAATAATAATAATAATAATAATAATTACTTTTGTCAACGTTTTTTCTTATTAGTGTTACTGTTTACAAATTAGCGTGCGGCGTGCACCAATTTTACTCTAAAAATGTATGCGCGTGGGACAATTTCACTTTAAAAATTGACGTGTTAATTATGGCTAGTATTGCGTTCCATAGTTGCGGCAAAATCAGTTAGTGCAACAAAAATTTCTTACTTCTAGCAAATGAAGTAGTTTTTTCCAAGTACATAATATGACATCCGCCACAACTTTTGTCTTTTACGATTCATAATACTTCGGGCTATATTATATTAAAATATTTTGAAAAATTTCGAACACGAATATGTTCATAAATGATGTTTAAAACCGATAAACTCGATCAATACGATCAAATGAATAAATGTCTCTGAAAATAAAAATTATTTCGTAAAACTTTTTTTTTTTTTGCATTTCAATAAATCACAGTATATTTTATTGAGAAAAGGTAAAAAAAAATTCAAAACATAATAATATTGCTTTTATTTCCACTTTTTATTTGTGCATTCACGGACCAGTTTACTAAAACAGTTTACGTAAAATTTAATAAAATTAATCCAATGTGTTTTTTAAAAGAGTTTAGTTTTATATAAGAAAAAAAAATCGCCGGATGACAATATATTTCGTTCAATATTTCATAAAATGAAACAGGGGGGGGGGGAATCACGTAAAAAAAATATTTTCCCTAATATATTTTAGGAAAACAGCATTTTAAAGATAAATTAGTCCTATAATGAATAAGTATTGAAAATTTCGTGAAGATCTGGCCATAACTTGATTTATGCGAGATTTATTAAAAATGTGCCTATCACAGCGCACATAAATGCTTATACATAAGAACGTTAGTTTATCACGTAAAAAAAAGTACACAACATTTTAACTTCACATTTTCATGAGTTTCGTATGCTGGAAAAAATTCTAAAAAATCATCAGCAGTTTATTTAATGTATCCTCTTTTGAATGGTAAAAAAGTTTTGTTGATAATCTTAATCTAAATTAAAGTTACATCGTGTTATATATAGGGGGGGGGTAAATAGTTCACAACCAATTGGAGGTCCCTAAAGCTCAGGTGACAATATAAGCTGAAGAGAGCCGGATGGTTGACGCCTTCCGAGATTGAAAACAATGGTACTGATGTTGTACTGATTTTCTGGACCCCCACCCCTCCTCAAAAAAAAAAGAAATTCATATATATATATATATATATATTAGTGTGTTATACGTCTTATCGAAAATTTCTCGGTTTGTTTTGGGGGAAGATAGCCACAGATTGTCCCCGAGAAAGCTGGTTTCACTACGTATACACAAAACCGAGAAATGTGTGCAATCACGTGGCTCGCGTGCACCGTAAAGTCGTTCTGTAGATTTGCCTTTCTCCTCTATTGGGATATCGAATTACGAAAGAAAGCTTTATTTATTTTGAAAATTTGTCCGTGTGTGTGCGAGTTTATTTATGTTAATTTTCCATTTTCTGAAGACGACATATCAGCGAATATCACAAGGATTCGAATAACAAACAGTTGTCATTTTAAATAAGACGTTTCGGGAGGGTTCTTTAGTACGACCGGGGCGCGTGATCGTAATCAATGGTTTCTTTTGACCTAGGTTCGTGGCCTTTTGGCTAAGATCAAAGTGTAGTATCTGTTCCGATGGATACTGCACCCCATAGACTGGTGTTGTCTTGGCCTTCGGGTCTTGATTTACGCCGGTCTATGGGTCTGTCCTGTGCAGTTCTAGGAGGTCCACCCTCCCAGGCTTCGCCTCCCCTCTTTGGGGAGGAGTAAGTTTATTGCTTACTGCCTGAGGCGCCCCTACCGGGGAATGCCGACGGGGCTGCCCAGGCAATTTTTAAACCCCACTTTCCCGACCTTGGGTCACATCTTACTTGTGGAAGTAAGATAAAAAACTGGCCTTGTGTCTAACTCCTGGAGAGGAGTAAATCAATACAAGCACAAATTACCCATAATACTTGTCTTGTACCCTTAAACTTCTATGTACTTATGCAGTTTACCGACCGGGCTGAAGTAATAACGTAATAATTTAGAAACCAATTCTTAACATGAGGAGGTTGGGGCTTTGTTAACTATTCTGTACTTTCACCTAACAATTTAATAAACAAAAGATACCGTAAAAATTGAATTTAACTTGAAAATCCTTTCTAAAAAAGAATAGCCCAGTTCGTAAACTGCACAAGCATCAACTTTTATTCAAGCCAGAAATTAATTTCGAATTTCGACCGGTCACGATAGTAAACGTGTCAGCCATTTTAATCTATTAATAGATTTGTTTATAATGTCTACCGTGTGTTTACTTCGCGACACTTCGAAATCCGAAACAATTTTAAAGCCTTTAAACTGACGAATGGAAAGTCATTTTGAGATTTTGGGGCAACGGCGAAACGTCAAGTATTACGGTTCAATTGAAAACTATTTTTTTGTGACGCGCACCTGTCGTATCAAAGGTCTTCGATTTTTAATTCTTTATTTAAAAATTAAAATGTTATTTTTTTTTTATATAATATATATATAGTTCTATAGTACAGGGACCATATCGACCCGATTGTCTCCGATTGTTATTTACGAAACAGACCGGAAATGGCTGAGCCGTCGCCGAACAGTCAATTAGTAGGTATCGACATTAAATGTAACAATTTTTTCATAGACTCAATGTTAGGGGCAATTAACAACACCCATCCGCCCCTTCTGTGTTAAGAATAGGTTTAAAAATTTTTTCTTTTTTTTTTTTTTTTTTTTTAAAGTGAAGTAAATTTTTTTTATTATTATTATTGATAGAGTTTGTTTTTTTAGGAAATGGGGGGGGGCTAATTTTTTTTTACGTTCTTTTTTTTTTTTTAACCCTAACCGTGGTTAAATTCATTTTGGTGTTGCATTCGCATGCTTAGTGTCGTCTGCCTTTTAACATTTTTTTTTGTTGCGGCTTTCAAATCGTAAAAACTGCCTCGGTCATTTCCGGTCTGTTCCGTATCTCGGAAACATTCGTGTCAATATGGATCCTTTTCTGCAAATGCAATTTTTTTTTTTTTTTTTTTTTTTGCCAGATATTATAATAACAAAATAATTTTAAAAAGAAAACGTGGGAAAATTCTTCCATTATTAAACTTTTTAAACTATAAAAACACATGACAGGTGCGACTTTTCAAAACAACATTTAAAAAAAAAAATTTTTTAAAAGAAATTTTATAATTTTTTTTTTTTTTTAAATAAAAAATTAAAAAATAAAATGTAAAAAAGAAAGTAAATATTTCAACTTACTTTTTGAACTTTGCACATTACTCCAAGTGCTTGAATTTCGTGGTTAATATGTCGACCTTCCTGGGCGCACAGATAACAAACAGGAAACTTACATATCATACAATACATGCTGAGTTGTTCGTCGACATGCTCGTTACATGTACTATACTTAATCTTGCTCTTCTTGAGTAAGATCTGACCCTGACAAGGGTCCATCAAGTGGTGTTTCGCAAGAGGACCCCGCGGGGGGTGGCACCGGTCTCGGCATGTGTCACAGTAAAAGATCTCGCACTGCTCACACATGCAAGATGCATCGCTGCAATTATCCTCGTCGTCACATAATTGACACTTAATAATCGTGGATGATCCGCTGGGGCCTTGCTGACCCCCCGGGCCCCCGCCGCCGCCCCGGCTGAATTTCTCCACCATCGACTCCAAGACGCAGCTCTTCGGTAGAGTTTGAACTCCATGTTCGTCCAGGTAGATGGTCTTCTTGCAGACCGGGCAGCGTAGGCTGAAGACGGCCCCCTGGGTGGCCTGGAAGAAAATGCTACCCAGCCCGGGGGTTCCGATGTAGCTGTTGGGTCGACTGTTGCAGATGACCCCGCTGTCCGTCTCACTGACGATGCTGAGTTTGTCGATGTCCGGTAAATCCGATTCGGATCCGACGACAGAACCGGCCCCGGGCTCATCCAGGACCCCGGAGCTAATCGGGTTCCCACAGGAAACCCCGGCTATGCTTTGTTGCTGGCATTGTTGATGCTGCTGTCCGATCGGGGGTAGGAGATCTTGTACCTGGACAGCGCAGACCGTACACAACGAGTGGAAACACGGTAGCAACACCGGGTTGCAGAAGAACCTATTACAGACCGGGCATTTCAGTTCATCTTCCATTCTGGTGTTCATAGAAGTACCCTTTTTCTTTAGACGTCTTGCAGGGAGTAAAAACGCCGACGGAACTTTCTTCTTTTTGTTATTATTATTTTTAAATCCAAAAAAAATATCGCTCCTTTTTCAGTGTTTGAGAGAAAACCCGTACAATTACCAAAGTAACGTGGGGTTTAACGACATCACTTATTGCATCCGTGTTTAGAACTGGTATAGTTCTATTTTTTTTTTTTTTTTGGTACTCCAAAATTGTATAAACAAACAAAAAAAGAGGGCCGTGACAAAACTATATAAGTAAAAGAAAGATTAATAAGAAACACGTTCTGTAAGCGTAAGAAACCTCAAGCACTGAGAAATAATGATTTTTTAAAAAAATAATTAAATAAAAAAAAAAACTTCGTTCAAAAAGAATAGGTGTAAATGAATATATAAATTCAATTATCAATGAGTGATGAATCGGTAATAATAATTCCAGTTAAAAAAAAATAAATAAATAATGCAATGACGGTGCAAGGGACGCACACGCGCACCCCACCAAAAAAAACGTGGGGTCGGTAGTAAAACCTGTAGGGAGGCTAGAAGGACTTAGCCTTCTCTCTCCAACCTACACGACGCGAGAGACAACACTAGATGGATATACTATTGGCGCAAAAAAAAAGAGAGAGAGATTGACGTTGGTGGGTGTGTTGGTGGGTGTGTGTGTGGTTTGTTGTTGTTGCCGTTGTGCTGCAGTGGTAGGAATATAGTGGATGAAAGCCGGGGAAA
>CAUVYP010000904.1:152500-162431 GCA_963556195.1 Sepiola atlantica
AAATCAAGCCCCAAAGGCCAAGACAATACCAGTCTATGGGGTGAAGTATCCATCGGAACAGATACTACACTTTGATCTTAGCCAAAAGGCCAAGAAGTGGGTAGGTGTTAAATTACGAGATCAAAAATATTTTTCTTTATTTTTCTTCATTATTTTTCTATATTTATTTTTCTTCATTATTCTGTTTCATCTTTCTTTATTCCCCCCCCTTTTATTATTAGTACCTTAATTTTTTATGATAAGCACCCTTACGACCTCATAAATTTATAAATGGTGTGACTACAATTTATTTAATTATAAGTTTTATTTGTAATGATTTATTATTTAATATTTTTAGTAATATATTATCACTTTAACATATTATTTCAATATAATTTTTAACTTAATATAAATTTATTTTTATTTTTAACGTTATCTCCATTTACTTTCGATAACATATATAGCGTCTCTATCAGTTAAATTTGAATACTTTCCATAACGGGCTACGTAATTCCACGCACGTGACAATTTAAACCTGCTAGGTTCCCATCTGTCCAACAGTTAACGTTATTCCCATTTAATTTCTTGCTTTTTCGATGTACAGCGTCGCTGTTGTTTTGATCTGAAACTTTTCCATAACTGACCACGTATATTCCACGCACGTGACAATTTTAAATCTGAAAGTGTTCCATCTTTCCAACGGACAATATTTTGAAATTACTGGCGGTTGTTCTCACTCATTAAGCTATACGACTCCGCTGATGAAGGTCCGATTTTCTCGGATCTGAAATCTTGGTCCGGATGTTGTTGTAACACTTTATTTAATATTAATAAATATCATGCTCTTATTAATTATTTAGTTAATTTTACTTTTGCATTAATAATTGAGCACTCAGCTGGGAAACTCTCCCAATTAAGAAATACGGAATATATATATATATATATATATATATATATATATATATATATATATTTCTTATTACCTACAGACATCGATGTTTCATGCTTACGCAATCTTCTGGGCAGGAAGTTAATTTCCGACGGTCAGCAAGCGCGAACTCCGATTACAAATCGCCACTGATTCGCAGTCAAGAGACCTACCCGTTGGCCACCACAAATTAGCTTAAGAATCAAGGAGGAATTTAACTTTGTAAATATTAAGTCGGCGAGTAGTTACAACGAGCAGCGAATAGTGATCTACAACAACAAACTGTGTTGTATCTTGCAATGAAGCTAGTAGTACTGCTTGTTATTAAACCTACTCAGAGTAGCCGGCCTTAGTACAAGGGGCTTTTAATAATATTTATAAATAAATATTAATTATTTGTTACCTACAGACATCGATGTTTCATGCTTACGCAATCTTCAGTGCAGGATGTTAATTTCCGACGATCAGTGGTCGCGAACTCCGATAACAAATCGCCACTGATTTGCTGTTAGGGTTAGGATTTAAGGTTAGGGTTAGGGTAAGGGTTGAGGTTAGGGTTAGGGTTAGGGGTGGGGTTAGGGTTAGGGGTGGGGTTAGGGGTGGGGTTAGGGTTAGGGTTAGGGTTAGGGTTAGGGTTAAGGTTAGAGTTAGAGTTAGGGTTAGATTAGGGTTAGGTTAGGGTTATGGTTAGGTTGAGATTAGGGTTAGGGTTAGGTTAGGGTTAGAGTTAATGTTAGAGTTAGGGTTAGATTAGGGTTAGGGTTAGGTTAGGGTTAGGGTTAGTAAAGGTTAATATGTCGTAAAAGAAATACACTGACTAGCAAGCCCCGCGGGCCGCAGTTTCCCCCGTTACTGCATTATGATCCCCGGTTGTCTTCATCTGTCTGTTGTTGCATCGTGTAACCTTTCGGGAAATATCGAATTGAAATCTTTCACAGCAAGGTGGCAGAATGTTTTCGTCTTAAGGGGATTCTCGACTTCGATGTGGCCTGTGTGTGCGTCCGGTCAAAGATGTCTTCAATTTCTGGGTCAAGCAGTTGACATCTTTGGTTTCAATTGGACAAATTGACAAAGAAGAATTTCGTAATTGAGACGACCCTCTCCCCCGCTGACTGTGACAGTAGAAGTAGAACAATAACCATTCCATTGACCCTGGGTCGAAAAAGGTCATTAGGTCGGAATTTCCCAGAAGGCCAAGAAATACAATACGAAATTAAATGAAAGGAAATGAAGAAATGGCGGCTAGTATTCTCGGACTAAAATGAATAACTGATATGCTGGTTTTACTTAGTGAGTTGTCTCCCCTTGGACATCTCGGGGGAGAAGGGGGGAGGGCACTTTTCGAAAGAAAAACGAAATTTCAACAGAAAATTGTTTTCAGAATAAATTAAATACAAAAGGTTTCATGGGTAAAAGGATAGTGTTGAGAAAATCATTTGGCTAAGATCAAAGTGTAGTATCTGTTCCGATGGATACTTCACCCCATAGACTGATATTGTCTTTGCCTTCGGGGCTTGATTTACGCCGGTCTGTCCTGTGCAGTTCTAGGAGGTCCACACTCCCAGGCTTCGCCTCCTCTCTTTGGGGAGGAGTAAGTTTATTGCTTACAGCCTGGGGCGCCCCTACCGGGGAATGCTGACAGGGCTGCCCAGGCAATTTTTAATGGCCAGAGTGCTCACTTTCTCAGGCGCTGGCTTTTCAAACCCCACTTTCCCGACCCGACCTTGGGTCACATCTTACTTGTGGGAGTAAGATAAAAACTGGCCTTGTGCCTAACTCCTGGAGAGGAGTAAATCAATACTCACTAGGAGTTATCACACAAGTCATCGTCAGTGATTGCTCACCGCCAACAAGCGGTGGTGTTCCCTGGAGTCTGAGTGGATAACAAGTCTCCCCAGATTTCCAGTACTCTCCTCTTCTTTTCGATCACCACCGCAAATGCCATTGCGGTATCGCAACAGCCGCCTACCATTGATTTCTCGCTGGCAACGACCATTGATCTCTGGGATTTGGGTGGCAATAAGCCTCCCTAGGTCTCAGCACTCTCCGCGCTCTTCTAGTGGAGGTCTGGTTAGTGCTGTCCCTCCTCGGTCTTCCCATCCTCCTTGCCCCTTCACGACTACTTTATGTGGTGTCAGCTGAGGCCGGTGCCATCATTTTTTGGGGTATAAGCTTATGATATTTCTTGAAATTTCTGTTCCTTGGTTCTTGCGGTCTTCTTCTAAGAATAATAATAAGAAGAAGTAGTAGTAGTAGTAGTAGTAGTAGTAGTAGTAGTAGTAGTAGTAGTAATCAAATATTAAATAAATCAGTAGAGAATTTTTTTTAAATACATCAAAGAATTTTCTTAACCCGGAAGTAAAATTTTAAACCTTAATTGTAAATAATAATAATAATAATAATAATAATAATAATAATAATAATAATAATAATAATAATAATAATAATAACAAAAAATTCAAATAATAATAGAAAATGTTTTTAAAAAATTGAAGTTAGAAAACGTGAATACTAGAATTTATAAAAATGTTCAATAATATTAAAATAATAATAATAATAAGATAATAATAAGATAATAATAATAATAAGAAGAAGAAGAAGAAGAAGAAGAAGAAGAAGAAGAAATAAAATTAATATAATTTTATATGTAAACCGGAAGTTAGGAAATGTTAGTACCTGAATTTATGACATATTTAAATATTAATTGAAATAAATAAATAAATAAATAATAATAAGAATAATAATAATAATAATAATAATAATAATAATAAGAAGAAGAAGAAGAAGAAGAAGAAGAAGAAGAAGAAGAAGAAGAAGAACAACAACAACAACAAGAAATAAAATTAAAATAATACATGGGTAATTTTATATTGAAACCGGAAGTGTGTTAACCGGAAGTTTGTTAATTAGAGGTTAATACCGGAAGATAACAGGTGATAAGAACGGCGTGGAAAAGCTTTTGTAATGTTTTTAGAAAAAAATCAGTAAAAAGAAAGAAAAAAGAAAAAACAGTACTAAGGAGTAAAGGTTTAGTTGTTTTGTTTTACGGCATATCAACCTCTTATGAGGCATTTAATGTCGAAACATTAGTTGTAGTATGGTGACACGATTTTTGCTTCAAGTTCTTTATATCTTCAAATATTTATTCATGGTGTTTGGTTTGGTTGTTTTGTTTTACGGCATATCAACCCTTTTCGGGTTATTTAATGGCGAATCCGGTCATTTTGGTAAAAAAATAATTATGCTTCAAGTGCTTAATATATTCATGTATTTATTCATGGTGTTTGGTTGAGTGAAAGGGGGAAGGGAGAAGTTAAAAGGGGACGAGGGAGGGAAATTGTTTCTTTGATTCAGTTTTGTGAAGAGAAAAAACAATAAAACATCAATGTTTGGTGCATTTGGGGTCAAGACGTCGATATCTTAAGACAGCCTGATCTGGTAGCACCAGAAGAAGTATACGAAAGAAGATGATAGCAGGTGTTCATAAAATCTTTTTTTTAATGTTTTTGTGTGCGTATTATTTTCATTGATAAAACTAATGGCATATAATATTCTATTATATAAAGGACACTTGTCTTTTTTTGTGTGTGTGTGTGTGTGTGTTGGCACTTAAAAGTTAGAAACTACACAAGTCACACCCAGAATGCTTATATATTTTTTTATCAACATTGCCGTTATTGAGTTATTCCCCCTACATTATCTTCACAACCGAATTTAATCCTATAGTAAATAACATATTACATTAATACGATAAACTAATTTAATGAAGCTCACAATTAATATTACTTCTTGAATATATGATAATCAATAAATTTAATAAAATTTAGAATATTTAAAATGAGAGATTAATTACTTTACTTTATATTAAAATTCTTAAAATATCGAAAAAAAATACGAAAATAAAACACACAGAAAATAAAAAGTAAATAATTAAAATATAAATAAATAAATAATATATATATATATATATATTATTATTATTATTAAAACTAACAGTTAATCGATCACCATACATTTATCCAATATTACACACATATTTTTGAACACTACATTTATATACATAACATAGCTTTAAAACTTATTAATTTCAATTCTCTGCGGGACTGGTTTGCTGCTACGCTGTCTCTGTCTTCTGGCATCCATTTTGGCAGATTCTCTGCACGGACGGAATTCTCCTCTGGTGTTTATTATTTTTGACAAAGGGGACTTTCTTTCCCCCGAAATATTAAATAAATTATTTTTATAATCATCCGGACATCACACAAACAGCTAACACCACACTTGCTGTTATGTAAGATTTTAAGAAAAAATAAATAGTAAGTCACATTTCGTATTCGATTTATTATTTTTGTTTCTTCCAACTTACATCCTACCTGGAATTTGCATTGCCCACAGCGTTTTAAAAACATACTACTACTATTCCCAGCAATGCTTCAAGCAAACTAACATTCTCTCTCTATCTCTCTATCTCTCATATATATATATATATATATATATATATATATATATATATATATATATATATGACTAGGACTACCATATCACGCCGACTTACTTGCCACTTCACCCCCCTCAAAGCTCCATAGACCAACATCTTATAAGGCATGGCATCCCAAAGAACGAATTTAGGAACATTTTAACAAATAACACATCCATTCTGGCGGTTTCGGGTTGCAGTGTTCGCCTCCGCATAATGGAAGCATTGTTTATAAGCATTAAACCAAGCATCAACCATTTCCGTTATGAGGGGGTGAAGATGTATTGAAGTGCTGTTGAAATAATTTAAAAGAGCGCCCTCTTGATAGATTCACCAATTTATTTCATTTTGCAACCGCCTGACGACGACCGATGTCGGTCGAAAACGTTCGCGCAAAATACAGAGATTTTTTTATAGCATCAAATCAGTCGTACGAAGATTAGAAAAAACGGATCAATAAGCAGAAGTTGGCACTCCTGTTTAATCAAACATGCATGAAAGAAAGAATGCTGCCCAATTATATAATATATATATATATATATATATATATATATATATATATATATATATATATATATATATATATATATATATATATATATATTTTGATTTTATTCCATTAATTGCGACAAAACAGGTTTTGTTTCATTGGCGCGAGTAGCTACCAACTCGTCGGGCGAAAGGAATTCAAATGGCTTAAAACGGGAGATTGAAAATTGAAAATACATTGGAGGGGGAGGGGGATAGAGTTGGGGCTTTGTCTATAACGGCGACATGGGACATGAGAGGGGAGGGGGGGGACTCCAACAAGTCGTGTTTCAAATTATTACGTGGGAGGTTTTGCACGTGTCATGTGCTGTGTCAATCTCAATCTCGGCCGGGGTGGGAGGAGGGGGATGGGGCGACGGCCGGAGTGAGTTAAATTTAAAATGAGAATTATGGTTACAACCGTAATTCTCATTTTATTTTAATTCTAATAAGTAATTATCATGTGGATAAAAATGTTTGATAATTTTAATTTAGGGTATTAATTGCTACTTTTGCATTTTATTTATTTTATTTTAATGTTTTGTTTACTATTTGTAGTGAATTTTGTTGTGATTATATTTTTTTATTTATTCCCTCTACTTTTTTTAAAATATTTTTTTTTTTTTTTTTTTTTTTTTTTAAATTGTGATTATATTATACCGAGATCAATACTAGTGGAATCATTTTATAAGAGAGGTTTTTTGGTGTTACCAGTCTTATCAATAACAAAACCGATTATGCCAATGGTAACGCCTGCCAATTATGCCTACGGTAGTCGCAGTGATAACCGCCTTATGTAAAAGCCTTAATAAAAATGAAATAAAAAATAAATAAAGATAAATATAAATAAAATTAGAATAAAAATAGAAATAGAAATAACAAGTTTGTAAGAATATTAATGATAATAATAATAATAATAATAATAATAATAAAAATAATAATAATAATAATAATAATAATAATAATAATAATAATAATAATAATAATAATAATAATAATAATAATAATAATAATAATAATAGTAATACTGATAAATACCGCCATCAATTACCATCTTGCTACTTGTGAAGTCATTGGGCGAAATAAGTCGACAAGTGATGGTAGGCTTTTTTAATTCCACTACCAATGACAAGGACTAAGTACCAGTTAATAATTAAGTGTTCAAGGTAGTGATCGAGGGGTTAAGTAATTGAGATTAGTCTAAGTGATATCAGTGTTGATAGCTGTCCTAGTTATGGGTTTATGTTAGAATTGGTAGTATGGCTGAGAGGTTATTGAGGCTGTGCTTTATAGGTAGAGATTTGATATTATTGGTAGTTCGGAGGGGTGGTTATATATTTATAGATTCATCATGACTTGTTGGGGTGGGATTGGGTTGTAAATTTGGGTGGGTGAGTAGGGGGTTATAGTGTGTTTTGGGGTAGTGTATAGTGGGGGTTTAATATATATATATATATATGGGGTAAGGTACACGATAGTTCATGAAAAATGAAGTGTCGTGATGGACAGAATGTGTGAAAAGATGACAGACGGAAAACAAGTCAAAATGCAGGAGAAAACAAAAACAAGAGATTTTTTTGACCGGTTTCGTTCGTGTGGATCCGAGCAGATCATTTTCCCCCTCATCCCATGTGTGTGCCTTCAATATAAAATAAAATTTATTTTTTGTATTCTTCATTTTCTGAAGACGTTCCCCACGAACGAAACCGGTCAAAAATATATCTTGTTTTTGTTTTTCTCCTGCATTTTGACTTGTTTTCCGTCTGTCATCTTTTCACACACACACACACACACACACACACACACACACACACACATATATATATATATATATATATATATATATATATATATATATATAAGTATAATTTTTCATTTATACAAACATTATTGGTTACATATGTGCATACATGTTTCGGTTGTACTCTTCACAGAGAGTCAACCTCTTCCGACCAAAGAAGACTTATTTATAGCATTTACACTTAAGAACAGCTCTACTTGTTATTGAGCACTTTTTATAAACACTGGAGTTTCAACGGATTTACATCTACAGAAACTAATACAATACGTGGACCATATATATACCGTCAGCTCGACGGTCGAGTTTCAATCCCGGCTTGAGGCACTAACTGGTCTAGCCGCACTGATGAGCTGTGAAACAGCCTGTATGTGGATGACTATATATATATATATATATATATATATATATATACATTTCTTCCAACACATATATATATATATAACTAAACAAAAAAATAAACCGTCAACATCAAAAACTGTTCTCTTCTTTGTACTTATTTATCTCTTTTTTTCAGAGACAAAATGTGTAGTAACACACTTATTTGTGTAAGTAAACAAAACTAATACCAGAACACACACATGATATGTAAACATATATAATATTTTTTTATTTTAACATAGTTCATTCCAAACAAGGCAGACCCACTGTAGACGTAAGAGGCTACTGAGAAAAAAAGGGTGAAGGTTTTTTGAGGGAGGTCAACCTAATTTGGGAGCTGCGCAGCGAGATGTCTGTTTGCGTTAGTTTTAAATATCTGCATGTCAGTAACGTCAGGAAAGCGGTGAGCAGAGAGGGAGTTCCAGAGTCCAGCAGCACGAGGAAAGAAGCTTTTGGAGTAGAAAGCTCTTCGGCATCTGGGGACCTCCACAGTGTATGGATGGGATTTGGCAGATTGTCGCGTTGGTCTAGTGAATCTATGTCGTGGGGGTACCAGAGCAGCAAGTTCATCGGAGCACAATCCATTGAAGTACTTGTAAAACAAACACAAGGAAACAACATTGCGGCGATGGGACAGAGGCTGTAGCTTGGTGGATAGTGCGGGACCTATCAAGTTCGCGACTCTTTTTTTGACCTTGTCCAATATATATATACACACAATCACGTTGACACACCGGTTCCCGTTAGATCACCGAAGTTAAGCGGCGTCGAGCCTGGCCAGTACTAAATCGGTGACCATTTAGGAATACCAGGTTCTGTATGTGCTCTCTGCTTATCTCGGCATTGTTTCCAGTCGTCTTGTATTACTACTTGCCATTGGAGTCAAGCAATGCCGACTCAGGAGAGCGATTGTTGGGATTGCGCAACCCTTGCAATTACAAATTTACGCGCGGGCAGCCCCTGGTGGGGCACTCATACGTCGAAATCGACGGGAGAGTCCATCATCATAATAGCCACCTAATATATATATATATATATATATATATATATATATATATATATGATACACACCTAATATATATATATACACATAAAATACACAGACAGTATATATATAGTACACACATAATATATACATACATAATACACACAGACATATTATAAAAATACATATATAAAACACTAACGCATACATAATGCATATGCATATTTCAAACACAAACGGATATAGATATATAATACAATAATACACAGAACATGCATATAAATATAAAACACGCACATAACATGCATGGAATGGTGCACCTTCTCAAAGAACAACACTTAGCTAGATACCTCCACCAGACTAGATGAATTCTTGTCCTGGAATCCAGTAAGACTAAAAGACCACAAGAAAGATATACTATAACATAATTAACTGGTCAATTGAGGAAATGAAAATTAATGTTCTTAACTTCTTTACTAACGCAGTGTTTGACAAAATAGAATGTTAATAGAATATTCGAATATCTATGTATCTCATATAGATATCAAGTGTTAGCCTCGGGAAGGAGCCCCTTGACTTCTGAGAACTTCGACTGAAGTAAAATGAAACAAAAGAGAGAAATATATAAAACACATTTACATCTAACACACAAATATCACACGCACAATTTCTAATTAGCTACTAGACACCATTTTTTTTTCTTGGTCTTTTGGCTAAGATCAAAGTGTAGTATCTGTTCCGATGGATACTGCACCCCATAGACTGGTATTGCCTTGGCCTTCGGGGCTTGATTTACGCCGGTCTATGGGTCTGCTGTGCAGTTCTATTAGGTCCACCCTCCCAGGCTTCGCCTCC
>CAUVYP010000905.1:0-60000 GCA_963556195.1 Sepiola atlantica
AGCTATGAACAAAAGCGATATTAACTTCAAAACGCGCTACATTTCGTTGATGTTTTGCTTATTCAGTTTGTATCGACATATTTCTGGCAGTACAAGAGCTGCACTTCTGAAACTTGGTACTTCAGTAGAAAAGGCCTATCCGCGACTGTCTGCAAAGTTTCGTTGCACAATTCGAATAAATGTGGAAGTTATAAACAAAAGCGATATCAACTTTAAAACGCGCTCAATTTTGTTGATGTTTGCCGTATTCAGTTTGTATCGACATATCTCCGGCAGTACAAAAGCCTCACTTCTGAACCTTGGTACTTCAGTAGAAAATGTGTCTCTGCGGTTGTCTGCAAAGTTTCGTTGCACAATTCGAATGAATGTGGAAGTTATAAACAAAAGCGATATCAACTTTAAAACGCGCTTAATTTTGTAGATGTTTTTCGTATTCAGTTTGTATCGACATATCTCCGGCAGTACAAGAGCTGCACTTCTGAAACTTGGTACTTCAGTAGAAAATATGTCTCCGCGGGTGTCTGCAAAGTTTCGTTGCACAATTCGAATAAATGTGGAAGTTATAAACAAAAGCGATATCAACTTTAAAACGGACTAAATTTTTTTGATGTTTTGCGTATTCAGTTTGTATCGACATATCTCCGGCAGTACAAGAGCTGCACTTCTGAAACTTGGTACCTCAGTAGAAAATGTGTCTCCGCGGATGTCTCCAAAGTTTCGTTGCACAATTCGAATAAATGTGGAAGTTATAAACAAAAGCGATATCAACTTTAAAACGCGCTAAATTTTGTTGATGTTTTGCGTATTCAGTTTGTATCGACATATCTCCGGCAGTACAAGAGCGGCGCTTCTGAAACTTGGTACTTCAGTAGAAAAGGCCTATCCGCGACTGTCTGCAAAGTTTCGTTGCACAATTCGAATAAATGTGGAAGTTATAAACAAAAGCGATATGAACTTTAAAACGCGCTAAATTTTGTTGATGTTTTGCGTATTCAGTTTGTATCGACATATCTCCGGCAGTACAAAAGCTGCACTTCTGAACCTTGGTACTTCAGTAGAAAATGTGTCTCCGCGGTTGTCTGCAAAGTTTCGTTGCACAATTCGAATGAATGTGGAAGTTATAAACAAAAGCGATATCAACTTTAAAACGCGCTAAATTTTGTAGATGTTTTTCGTATTCAGTTTGTATCGACATATCTCCGGCAGTACAAGAGCTGCACTTCTGAAACTTGGTACTTCAGTAATAAATGTGTCTCCGCGGTGGTCTGCAAACTTTCGTTGCACAATTCGAATGAATGTGGAAGTTATAACCAAAAGCGATACCAACTTTAAAACGCGCTAAATTTTGTTGATGTTTTGCGTATTAAGTTTGTATCGACATATCTCCGGCAGTACAAAAGCTGCACTTCTGAAACTTGGTACTTCAGTAGAAAATGTGTCTCCGCGGTTGTCTGCAAAGTATCGTTGCACATTTCGAATAAATGTGGAAGTTATAAACAAAAGCGATATCAACTTTAAAACGCGCTAAATTTTGTTTGATGTTTTGCGTATTCAGTTTGTATCGACATATCAATGGCAGTACAAGAGCTGCACTTCTGAAACTTTGTACTTCAGTAGAAAAGGCCTATCCGCGACTGTCTGCAAAGTTTCATTGCACAATTCGAATAAATGTGGAAGTTATAAACAAAAGCGATATCAACTTTAAATCGCACTAAATTTTGTTGATAGTTTGCGTATTCAGTTTGTATCGACATATCTCCGGCAGTACAAGAGCTGCACTTCTGAAACTTGGTACTTCAGTGGAAAAGGCCTATCCGCGACTGTCTGCAAAGTTTTGTGGCACAATTCGAATTAATGTGGAAGTTATAAACAAAAGCGATATCAACTTTAAAACGGACTAAATTTTTTTGATGTTTTGCGTATTCAGTTTGTATCGACATATCTCCGGCAGTACAAGAGCTGCACTTCTGAAACTTGGTACTTCAGTAGAAAATGTGTCTCCGCGGTTGTCTGCAAAGTTTCATTGCACAATTCGAATAAATGTGGAAGTTATAAACAAAAGCGATATCAACTTTAAATCGCACTAAATTTTGTTGATAGTTTGCGTATTCAGTTTGTATCGACATATCTCCGGCAGTACAAGAGCTGCACTTCTGAAACTTGGTATTTCAGTAGAAAATGTGACTCCGCTAATCTGTGCAAAGTTTCGTTGCACAATTCGAATAAATGTGGAAGTTATAAACAAAAGCGATATTAACTTTAAAACGCGCTAAATTTTGTTGATGTTTTGCGTATTCAGTTTGTATCGACATATCTCTGGCAGTACAAGAGCTGCACTTCTGAAACCTGGTACTTCAGTAGAAAATGTGTCTCCGCGGTTGTCTGCAAAGTTTCGTTGCACAATTCGAATAAATGTGGAAGTTATAAACAAAAGCGATATGAACTTTAAAACGCGCTAAATTTTGTTGATGTTTTGCGTATTCAGTTTGTATCGACATATCTCCGGCAGTACAAGAGCTGCACTTCTGAAACTTGGTACTTCAGTAGAAAAGGCCTATCCGCGACTGTCTGCAAAGTTTCGTTGCACAATTCGAATAAATGTGGAAGTTATAAACAAAAGCGATATCAACTTTAAAACGCGCTAAATTTTGTTGATGTTTTGCGTATTCAGTTTGTATCGACATATCTCCGGCAGTACAAAAGCTGCACTTCTGAAACTTGGTACTTCAGTAGAAAATGTGTCTCCGCGGTAGTCTGCAAAGTTTCGTTGCACAATTCGAATAAATGTGGAAGTTATAAACAAAAGCGATATCAACTTTAAAACGCGCTAAATTTTGTTGATGTTTTGCGTATTCAGTGTGTATCGACATATCTCCGGCAGTACAAGAGCTGCACTTCTGAAACTTGGTACTTCAGTAGAAAAGGCCTATCCGCAACTGTCTGCAAAGTTTCGTTGCACAATTCGAATAAATGTGGAAGTTATAAACAAAAGCGATATTAACTTTAAATCGCACTAAATTTTGTTGATAGTTTGCGTATTCAGTTTGTATCGACATATCTCCAGCAGTACAAGAGCTGCACTTCTGAAACTTGGTACTTCAGTAGAACATGTGACTCCGCTAATCTGTGCAAAGTTTCGTTGCACAATTCGAATAAATGTGGAAGCTATGAACAAAAGCGATATTAACTTCAAAACGCGCTACATTTTGTTGATGTTTTGCGTATTCAGTTTGTATCGACATATCTCCGGCAGTACAAGAGCGGCACTTCTGAAACTTGGTACTTCAGTAGAAAAGGCCTATCCGCGACTGTCTGCAAAGTTTCGTTGCACAATTCGAATAAATGTGGAAGTTATAAACAAAAGCGATATGAACTTTAAAACGCGCTAAATTTTGTTGATGTTTTGCGTATTCAGTTTGTATCGACATATCTCCGGCAGTACAAAAGCTGCACTTCTGAACCTTGGTACTTCAGTAGAAAATGTGTCTCCGCGGTTGTCTGCAAAGTTTCGTTGCACAATTCGAATGAATGTGGAAGTTATAAACAAAAGCGATATCAACTTTAAAACGCGCTAAATTTTGTAGATGTTTTTCGTATTCAGTTTGTATCGACATATCTCCGGCAGTACAAGAGCTGCACTTCTGAAACTTGGTACTTCAGTAATAAATGTGTCTCCGCGGTGGTCTGCAAACTTTCGTTGCACAATTCGAATGAATGTGGAAGTTATAACCAAAAGCGATACCAACTTTAAAACGCGCTAAATTTTGTTGATGTTTTGCGTATTAAGTTTGTATCGACATATCTCCGGCAGTACAAGAGCTGCACTTCTGAAACTTGGTACTTCAGTAGAAAATGTGTCTCCGCGGTTGTCTGCAAAGTATCGTTGCACATTTCGAATAAATGTGGAAGTTATAAACAAAAGCGATATCAACTTTAAAACGCGCTAAATTTTGTTTGATGTTTTGCGTATTCAGTTTGTATCGACATATCTCCGGCAGTACAAGAGCTGCACTTCTGAAACTTTGTACTTCAGTAGAAAAGGCCTATCCGCGACTGTCTGCAAAGTTTCATTGCACAATTCGAATAAATGTGGAAGTTATAAACAAAAGCGATATCAACTTTAAATCGCACTAAATTTTGTTGATAGTTTGCGTATTCAGTTTGTATCGACATATCTCCGGCAGTACAAGAGCTGCACTTCTGAAACTTGGTACTTCAGTGGAAAAGGCCTATCCGCGACTGTCTGCAAAGTTTTGTGGCACAATTCGAATTAATGTGGAAGTTATAAACAAAAGCGATATCAACTTTAAAACGGACTAAATTTTTTTGATGTTTTGCGTATTCAGTTTGTATCGACATATCTCCGGCAGTACAAGAGCTGCACTTCTGAAACTTGGTACTTCAGTAGAAAATGTGTCTCCGCGGTTGTCTGCAAACTTTCGTTGCACAATTCGAATGAATGTGGAAGTTATAAACAAAAGCGATATCAACTTTAAAACGCGCTAAATTTTTTTGATGTTTTGCGTATTAAGTTTGTATCGACATATCTCCGGCAGTACAAGAGCTGCACTTCTGAAACTTGGTACTTCAGAAGAAAATGTGTCTCCGCGGTTGTCTGCAAAGTTTCGTTGCACAATTCGAATAAATGTTGAAGTTATAAACAAAAGCGATATCAACTTTAAAACGCGCTAAATTTTGTTGATGTTTTGCGTATTCAGTTTGTATCGACATATGTCCGGCAGTACAAGAGCTGCACTTCTGAAACTTGGTACTTCAATAGAAAAGGCCTATCCGCGACTGTCTGCAAAGTTTCGTTGCACAATTCGAATAAATGTGGAAGTTATAAACAAAAGCGATATCAACTTTAAAACGCGCTAAATTTTGTTGATGTTTTGCGTATTCAGTTTGTATCGACATATCTCCGGCAGTACAAGAGCTGCACTTCTGAAACTTGGTACTTCAGTAGACAAGGCCTATTTGCGACTGTCTGCAAAGTTTCGTTGCACAATTCGAATAACTGTGGAAGTTATAAACAAAAGCGATATCAACTTTAAAACGCGGTAAATTTTGTTGATGTTTTGCGTATTCAGTTTGTATCGACATATCTCTAGCAGTACAAGAGCTGCACTTCTGAAACTTGGTACTTCAGTAGAAAATGTGTCTCCGGGGTTGTCTGCAAAGTTTCGTTGCACAATTCGAATAAATGTGGAAGTTATAAACAAAAGCGATATCAACTTTAAAACGCGCTAAATTTTGTTGATGTTTTGCGTATTCAGTTTGTATCGACATATCTCCGGCAGTACAAGAGCTGCACTTCTGAAACTTGGTACTTCAGTAGAAAAGGCCTATCCGCGACTGTCTTCAAAGTTTCGTTGCACAATTCGAATAAATGTGGAAGTTATAAACAAAAGCGATATCAACTTTAAAACGCGCTAAATTTTGTTGATGTTTTGCTTATTCAGTTTGTATCGACATATTTCCGGCAGTACAAGAGCTGCACTTCTAAAACTTGGTACTTCAGTAGAAAAGGCCTATCCGCGACTGTCTGCAAAGTTTCGTTGCACAATTCGAATAAATGTGGAAGTTATAAACAAAAGCGATATCAACTTTAAAACGCGCTAAATTTTGTTGATGTTTTGCGTATTCAGTTTGTATCGACATATCTCCGGCAGTACAAGAGCTGCACTTCTGAAACTTGGTACCTCAGTAGAAAAGGCCTATCCGCGACTGTCTGCAAAGTTTCGTTGCACAATTCGAATAAATGTTGAAGTTATAAACAAAAGCGATATCAACTTTAAAACGCGCTAAATTTTGTTGATGTTTTGCTTATTCAGTTTGTATCGACATATTTCTGGCAGTACAAGAGCTGCACTTCTGAAACTTGGTACTTCAGTAGAAAAGGCCTATCCGCGACTGTCTGCAAAGTTTCGTTGCACAATTCGAATAAATGTGGAAGTTATAAACAAAAGCGATATCAACTTTAAAACGCGCTAAATTTTGTTGATGTTTTGCTTATTCAGTTTGTATCGACATATTTCTGGCAGTACAAGAGCTGCACTTCTGAAACTTGGTACTTCAGTAGAAAAGGCCTATCCGCGACTGTCTGCAAAGTTTCGTTGCACAATTCGAATAAATGTGGAAGTTATAAACAAAAGCGATATGAACTTTAAAACGCGCTAAATTTTGTTGATGTTTGCCGTATTCAGTTTGTATCGACATATCTCCGGCAGTACAAAAGCCTAACTTCTGAACCTTGGTACTTCAGTAGAAAATGTGTCTCTGCGGTTGTTGTGCAAAGTTTCGTTCCACAATTCGAATAAATGTGGAAGTTATAAACAAAAGCGATATCAACTTTAAAACGCGCTAAATTTTGTTGATGTTTTGCGTATTCAGTTTGTATCGAAATATCTCTGGGAGTACAAGAGCTGCACTTCTGAAACTTGGTACTTCAGTAGAAAATGTGTCTCCGCGGTTGTCTGCAAAGTTTCGTTGCACAATTCGAATAAATGTGGAAGTTATAAACAAAAGCGATATCAACTTTAAAACGCGCTAAATTTTGTTGATGTTTTGCGTATTCAGTTTGTATCGACACATCTCCGGCAGTACAAAAGCTGCACTTCTGAAACTTGTACTTCAGTAGAATATGTGTCTCCGCGGTAGTCTGCAAAGTTTCGTTGCACAATTCGAATAAATGTGGAAGTTATAAACAAAAGCGATATCAACTTTAAAACGCGCTAAATTTTGTTGATGTTTTGCGTATTAGTTTGTATCGACATATCTCCGGCAGTACAAGAGCTGCACTTCTGAAACTTGTACTTCAGTAAAAAATGTGTCTCCGCGGTAGTCTGCAAAGTTTCGTTGCACAATTCGAATAAATGTGGAAGTTATAAACAAAAGCGATATCAACTTTAAAACGCGCATAATTTTGTTGATGTTTTGCGTATTCAGTTTGTATCGACATATCTCCGGCAGTACAAGAGCTGCACTTCTGAAACTTGGTACTTCAGTAGAAAAGGCCTATCCGCGACTGTCTTCAAAGTTTCGTTGCACAATTCGAATAAATGTGGAAGTTATAAACAAAAGCGATATCAACTTTAAAACGCGCTAAATTTTGTTGATGTTTTGCTTATTCAGTTTGTATCGACATATTTCCGGCAGTACAAGAGCTGCACTTCTGAAACTTGGTACTTCAGTAGAAAAGGCCTATCCGCGACTGTCTGCAAAGTTTCGTTGCACAATTCGAATAAATGTGGAAGTTATAAACAAAAGCGATATCAACTTTAAAACGCGCTAAATTTTGTTGATGTTTTGCGTATTAAGTTTGTATCGACATATCTCCGGCAGTACAAGAGCTGCACTTCTGAACCTTGGTACTTCAGTAGAAAAGGCCTATCCGCGACTGTCTGCAAAGTTTCGTTGCACAATTCGAATAAATGTTGAAGTTATAAACAAAAGCGATATCAACTTTAAAACGCGCTAAATTTTGTTGATGTTTTGCGTATTCAGTTTGTATCGACATATCTCTGGCAGTACAAGAGCTGCACTTCTTAAACTTGGTACTTCAGTAGAAAAGGCCTATCCGCGACTGTCTGCAAAGTTTCGTTGCACAATTCGAATAAATGTTGAAGTTATAAACAAAAGCGATATCAACTTTAAAACGCGCTAAATTTTGTTGATGTTTTGCGTATTCAGTTTGTATCGACATATCTCCGGCAGTACAAGAGCTGCACTTCTGAAACTTGGTACTTCAGTAGAAAAGGCCTATCCGCGACTGTCTGCAAAGTTTCGTTGCACAATTCGAATAAATGTGGAAGTTATAAACAAAAGCGATATCAACTTTAAAACGCGCTAAATTTTGTTGATGTTTTGCTTATTCAGTTTGTATCGACATATTTCTGGCAGTACAAGAGCTGCACTTCTGAAACTTGGTACTTCAGTAGAAAAGGCCTATCCGCGACTGTCTGCAAAGTTTCGTTGCACAATTCGAATAAATGTGGAAGTTATAAACAAAAGCGATATGAACTTTAAAACGCGCTAAATTTTGTTGATGTTTGCCGTATTCAGTTTGTATCGACATATCTCCGGCAGTACAAAAGCCTCACTTCTGAACCTTGGTACTTCAGTAGAAAATGTGTCTCTGCGGTTGTTGTGCAAAGTTTCGTTGCACAATTCGAATAAATGTGGAAGTTATAAACAAAAGCGATATCAACTTTAAAACGCGCTAAATTTTGTTGATGTTTTGCTTATTCAGTTTGTATCGACATATTTCTGGCAGTACAAGAGCTGCACTTCTGAAACTTGGTACTTCAGTAGAAAAGGCCTATCCGCGACTGTCTGCAAAGTTTCGTTGCACAATTCGAATAAATGTGGAAGTTATAAACAAAAGCGATATGAACTTTAAAACGCGCTAAATTCTGTTGATGTTTGCCGTATTCAGTTTGTATCGACATATCTCCGGCAGTACAAAAGCCTCACTTCTGAACCTTGGTACTTCAGTAGAAAATGTGTCTCCGCGGGTGTCTGCAAAGTTTCGTTGCACAATTCGAATAAATGTGGAAGTTATAAACAAAAGCGATATCAACTTTAAAACGCGCTAAATTTTGTTGATGTTTTGCGTATTCAGTTTGTATCGACATATCTCGTGCAGTACAAGAGCTGCACTTCTGAAACTTGGTACTTCAGTAGACAAGGCCTATCCGCGACTGTCTGCAAAGTTTCGTTGCACAATTCGAATAAATGTGGAAGTTATAAACAAAAGCGATATCAACTTTAAAACGCGCTAAATTTTGTTGATGTTTTGCGTATTCAGTTTGTATCGACATATCTCTGGCAGTACAAGAGCTGCACTTCTGAAACTTGGTACTTCAGTAGAAAATGTGTCTCCGCGGTTGTCTGCAAAGTTTCGTTGCACAATTCGAATAAATGTGGAAGTTATAAACAAAAGCGATATCAACTTTAAAACGCGCTAAATTTTGTTGATGTTTTGCGTATTCAGTTTGTATCGACATATCTCCGGCAGTACAAGAGCTGCACTTCTGAAACTTGGTACTTCAGTAGAAAAGGCCTATCCGCGACTGTCTGCAATGTTTCGTTGCACAATTCGAATAAATGTGGAAGTTATAAACAAAAGCGATATCAACTTTAAAACGCGCTAAATTTTGTTGATGTTTTGCGTATTCAGTTTGTATTGACACATCTCCTGCAGTACAAAAGCTGCACTTCTGAAACTTGTTCTTCAGTAGAAAATGTGTCTCCGCGGTAGTCTGCAAAGTTTCGTTGCACAATTCGAATAAATGTGGAAGTTATAAACAAAAGCGATATCAACTTTAAAACGCGCTAAATTTTGTTGATGTTTTGCGTATTCAGTTTGTATCGACATATCTCCGGCAGTACAAGAGCTGCACTTCTGAAACTTGGTACTTCAGAAGAAAAGGCCTATCCGCGACTGTCTTCAAAGTTTCGTTGCACAATTCGAATAAATGTGGAAGTTATAAACAAAAGCGATATCAACTTTAAAACGCGCTTAATTTTGTTGATGTTTTGCGTATTCAGTTTGTATCGACATATTTCCGGCAGTACAAGAGCTGCACTTCTGAAACTTGGTACTTCAGTAGAAAAAGCCTATCCGCGACTGTCTGCAAAGTTTCGTTGCACAATTCGAATAAATGTGGAAGTTATAAACAAAAGCGATATCAACTTTAAAACGCGCTAAATTTTGTTGATGTTTTGCGTATTCAGTTTGTATCGACATATCTCCGGCAGTACAAGAGCTGCACTTCTGAAACTTGGTACTTCAGTAGAAAAGGCCTATCCGCGACTGTCTGCAAAGTTTCGTTGCACAATTCAAATAAATGTGGAAGTTATAAACAAAAGCGATATCAACTTTAAAACGCGCTAAATTTTGTTGATGTTTTGCGTATTCAGTTTGTATCGACATATCTCTGGCAGTACAAGAGCTGCACTTCTTAAACTTGGTACTTCAGTAGAAAAGGCCTATCCGCGACTATCTGCAAAGTTTCGTTGCACAATTCGAATAAATGTGGAAGTTATAAACAAAAGCGATATCAACTTTAAAACGTTCTAAATTTTGTTGATGTTTTGCGTATTCAGTTTGTATCGACATATCTCCGGCAGTACAAGAGCTGCACTTCTGAAACTTGGTACTTCAGTAGAAAATGCCTATCCGCGACTGTCTGCAAAGTTTCGTTGCACAATTCGAATAAATGTGGAAGTTATAAACAAAAGCGATATCAACTTTAAAACGCGCTAAATTTTGTTGATGTTTTGCGTATTCAGTTTGTATCGACATATCTCCGGCAGTACAAGAGCTGCACTTCTGAAACTTGGTACTTCAGTAGAAAATGCCTATCCGCGACTGTCTGCAAAGTTTCGTTGCACAATTCGAATAAATGTGGAAGTTATAAACAAAAGCGATATCAACTTTAAAACGCGCTAAATTTTGTTGATGTTTTGCGTATTCAGTTTGTATCGACATATGTCCGGCAGTAAAAGAGCTGCACTTCTGAAACTTGGTACTTCAGTAGAAAAGGCCTATCCGCGACTGTCTGCAAAGTTTCGTTGCACAATTCGAATAAATGTGGAAGTTATAAACAAAAGCGATATCAACTTTAAAACGCGCTAAATTTTGTTGATGTTTTGCGTATTCAGTTTGTATCGACATATCTCCGGCAGTACAAGAGCTGCACTTCTGAAACTTGGTACTTCAGTAGACAAGGCCTATCCGCGACTGTCTGCAAAGTTTCGTTGCACAATTAGAATAAATGTGGAAGTTATAAACAAAAGCGATATCAACTTTAAAACGCGCTTAATTTTGTTGATGTTTAGCGTATTCAGTTTGTATCGACATATCTCCGGCAGTACAAGAGCTCCACTTCTTAACCTTGGTACTTCAGTAGAAAAGGCCTATCCGCGACTGTCTGCAAAGTTTCGTTGCACAATTCGAATAAATGTGGAAGTTATAAACAAAAGCGATATCAACTTTAAAACGCGCTAAATTTTGTTGATGTTTTGCGTATTCAGTTTGTATCGACATATCTCTGGCAGTACAAGAGCTGCACTTCTGAAACTTGGTACTTCAGTAGAAAATGTGTCTCCGCGGTTGTCTGCAAAGTTTCGTTGCACAATTCGAATAAATGTGGAAGTTATAAACAAAAGCGATATCAACTTTAAAACGCGCTAAATTTTGTTGATGTTTTGCGTATTCAGTTTGTATCGACATATCTCCGGCAGTACAAAAGCTGCACTTCTGAAACTTGGTACTTCAGTAGAAAAGGCCTATCCGCGACTGTCTTCAAAGTTTCGTTGCACAATTCGAATAAATGTGCAAGTTATAAACAAAAGCGATATCAACTTTAAAACGCGCTAAATTTTGTTGATGTTTTGCTTATTCAGTTTGTATCGACATATTTCCGGCAGTACAAAAGCTGCACTTCTGAAACCTGGTACTTCAGTAGAAAAGGCCTATCCGCGACTGTCTGCAAAGTTTCGTTGCACAATTCGAATAAATGTGGAAGTTATAAACAAAAGCGATATGAACTTTAAAACGCGCTAAATTTTGTTGATGTTTTGCGTATACAGTTTGTATCGAACTATCTCCGGCAGTACAAAAGCTGCACTTCTGAACCTAGGTACTTCAGTAGAAAAGGTGTCTCCGCGGTTGTCTGCAAAGTTTCGTTGCACAATTCGAATGAATGTGGAAGTTATAAACAAAAGCGATATCAACTTTAAAACGCGCTAAATTTTGTAGATGTTTTGCGTATTCAGTTTGTATCGACATATCTCCGGCAGTACAAGAGCTGCACTTCTGAAACTTGGTACTTCAGTAGAAAATGTGTCTCCGCGGTGGTCTTCAAAGTTTCGTTGCACAATTCGAATAAATGTGGAAGTTATAAACAAAAGCGATATCAACTTTAAAACGCGCTAAATTTTGTTGATGTTTTGCGTATTCAGTTTGTATCGACATATCTCCGGCAGTACAAGAGCTGCACTTCGGAAACTTTGTACTCCAGTAGAAAATGTCACTCCGCTAATCTGTGCAAAGTTTCGTTGCACAATTCGAATAAATGTGGAAGTTATATACAAAAGCGATATTAACTTTAAAACGCGCTAAATTTTGTTGATGTTTTGCGTATTCAGTTTGTATCGACATATCTCTGGCAGTACAAGAGCTGCACTTCTGAAACTTGGTACTTCAGTAGAAAATGTGTCTCCGCGGTTGTCTGCAAAGTTTCGTTGCACAATTCGAATAAATGTGGAAGTTATAAACAAAAGCGATATCAACTTTAAAACGCGCTAAATTTTGTTGATGTTTTGCGTATTCAGTTTGTATCGACATATCTCCGGCAGTAAAAGAGCTGCACTTCTGAAACTTGGTACTTCAGTAGAAAAGGCCTATCCGCGACTGTCTGCAAAGTTTCGTTGCACAATTCGAATAAATGTGGAAGTTATAAACAAAAGCGATATCAACTTTAAAACGCGCTAAATTTTGTTGATGTTTTGCGTATTCAGTTTGTATCGACATATCTTCGGCAGTACAAGAGCTGCACTTCTGAAACTGGGTACTTCAGTAGAAAAGGCCTATCCGCGACTGTCTGCAAAGTTTCGTTGCACAATTCGAATAAATGTGGAAGTTATAAACAAAAGCGATATCAACTTTAAAACGCGCTAAATTTTGTTGATGTTTTGCTTATTCAGTTTGTATCGACATATTTCTGGCAGTACAAGAGCTGCACTTCTGAAACTTGGTACTTCAGTAGAAAAGGCCTATCCGCGACTGTCTGCAAAGTTTCGTTGCACAATTCGAATAAATGTGGAAGTTATAAACAAAAGCGATATGAACTTTAAAACGCGCTAAATTTTGTTGATGTTTTGCGTATTCAGTTTGTATCGACATATCTCCGGCAGTACAAGAGCTGCACTTCTGAACCTTGGTACTTCAGTAGAAAATGTGTCTCCGCGGTTGTCTGCAAAGTTTCGTTGCACAATTCGAATGAATGTGGAAGTTATAAACAAAAGCGATATCAACTTTAAAACGCGCTAAATTTTGTAGATGTTTTTCGTATTCAGTTTGTATCGACATATCTCCGGCAGTACAAGAGCTGCACTTCTGAAACTTGGTACTTCAGTAGAAAATGTGTCTCCGCGGGTGTCTGCAAAGTTTCGTTGCACAATTCGAATAAATGTGGAAGTTATAAACAAAAGCGATATCAACTTTAAAACGCGCTAAATTTTGTTGATGTTTTGCGTATTCAGTTTGTATCGACATATCTCCGGCAGTACAAGAGCTGCACTTCGTAAACTTTGTACTCCAGTAGAAAATGTCACTCCGCTAATCTGTGCAAAGTTTCGTTGCACAATTCGAATAAATGTTGAAGTTATATACAAAAGCGATATTAACTTTAAAACGCGCTAAATTTTGTTGATGTTTGGCGTATTCAGTTTGTATCGACATATCTCTGGCAGTACAAGAGCTGCACTTCTGAAACTTGGTACTTCAGTAGAAAATGTGTCTCCGCGGTTGTCTGCAAAGTTTCGTTGCACAATTCGAATAAATGTGGAAGTTATAAACAAAAGCGATATCAACTTTAAAACGCGCTAAATTTTGTTGATGTTTTGCGTATTCAGTTTGTATCGACATATCTCCGGCAGTACAAGAGCTGCACTTCTGAAACTTGGTACTTCAGTAGAAAAGGCCTATCCGCGACTGTCTGCAAAGTTTCGTTGCACAATTCGAATAAATGTGGAAGTTATAAACAAAAGCGATATCAACTTTAAAACGCGCTAAATTTTGTTGATGTTTTGCGTATTCAGTTTGTATCGACATATCTTCGGCAGTACAAGAGCTGCACTTCTGAAACTGGGTACTTCAGTAGAAAAGGCCTATCCGCGACTGTCTGCAAAGTTTCGTTGCACAATTCGAATAAATGTGGAAGTTATAAACAAAAGCGATATCAACTTTAAAACGCGCTAAATTTTGTTGATGTTTTGCTTATTCAGTTTGTATCGACATATTTCTGGCAGTAAAAGAGCTACACTTCTGAAACTTGGTACTTCAGTAGAAAAGGCCTATCCGCGACTGTCTGCAAAGTTTCGTTGCACAATTCGAATAAATGTGGAAGTTATAAACAAAAGCGATATGAACTTTAAAACGCGCTAAATTTTGTTGATGTTTTGCGTATTCAGTTTGTATCGACATATCTCCGGCAGTACAAAAGCTGACCTTCTGAACCTTGGTACTTCAGTAGAAAATGTGTCTCCGCGGTTGTCTGCAAAGTTTCGTTGCACAATTCGAATGAATGTGGAAGTTATAAACAAAAGCGATATCAACTTTAAAACGCGCTGAATTTTGTAGATGTTTTTCGTATTCAGTTTGTATCGACATATCTCCGGCAGTACAAGAGCTGCACTTCTGAAACTTGGTACTTCAGTAGAAAATGTGTCTCCGCGGGTGTCTGCAAAGTTTCGTTGCACAATTCGAATAAATGTGGAAGTTATAAACAAAAGCGATATCAACTTTAAAACGCGCTAAATTTTTTTGATGTTTTGCGTATTCAGTTTGTATCGACATATCTCCGGCAGTACAAGAGCTGCACTTCTGAAACTTGGTACTTCAGTAGAAAATGTGTCTCCGCGGGTGTCTGCAAAGTTTCGTTGCACAATTCGAATAAATGTGGAAGTTATAAACAAAAGCGATATCAACTTTAAAACGGACTAAATTTTTTTGATGTTTTGCGTATTCAGTTTGTATCGACATATCTCCGGCAGTACAAGAGCTGCACTTCTGAAACTTGGTACTTCAGTAGAAAATGTGTCTCCGCGGTTGTCTGCAAACTTTCGTTGCACAATTCGAATGAATGTGGAAGTTATAAACAAAAGCGATATCAACTTTAAAACGCGCTAAATTTTGTTGATGTTTTGCGTATTAAGTTTGTATCGACATATCTCCGGCAGTACAAGAGCTGCACTTCTGAAACTTGGTACTTCAGAAGAAAATGTGTCTCCGCGGTTGTCTGCAAAGTTTCGTTGCACAATTCGAATAAATGTGGAAGTTATAAACAAAAGCGATATCAACTTTAAAACGCGCTAAATTTTGTTGATGTTTTGCGTATTCAGTTTGTATCGACATATGTCCGGCAGTAAAAGAGCTGCACTTCTGAAACTTGGTACTTCAGTAGAAAAGGCCTATCCGCGACTGTCTGCAAAGTTTCGTTGCACAATTCGAATAAATGTGGAAGTTATAAACAAAAGCGATATCAACTTTAAAACGCGCTAAATTTTGTTGATGTTTTGCGTATTCAGTTTGTATCGACATATCTCCGGCAGTACAAGAGCTGCACTTCTGAAACTTGGTACTTCAGTAGACAAGGCCTATCCGCGACTGTCTGCAAAGTTTCGTTGCACAATTAGAATAAATGTGGAAGTTATAAAAAAAAACGATATCAACTTTAAAACGCGCTTAATTTTGTTGATGTTTTGCGTATTCAGTTTGTATCGACATATCTCCGGTAGTACAAGAGCTGCACTTCTGAAACTTGGTACTTCAGTAGAAAAGGCCTATCCGCGACTGTCTGCAAAGTTTCGTTGCACAATTCGAATAAATGTGGAAGTTATAAACAAAAGCGATATCAACTTTAAAACGCGCTAAATTTTGTTGATGTTTTGCGTATTCAGTTTGTATCGACATATCTTCGGCAGTACAAGAGCTGCACTTCTGAAACTGGGTACTTCAGTAGAAAAGGCCTATCCGCGACTGTCTGCAAAGTTTCGTTGCACAATTCGAATAAATGTGGAAGTTATAAACAAAAGCGATATCAACTTTAAAACGCGCTAAATTTTGTTGATGTTTTGCTTATTCAGTTTGTATCGACATATTTCTGGCAGTACAAGAGCTACACTTCTGAACCTTGGTACTTCAGTAGAAAAGGCCTATCCGCGACTGTCTGCAAAGTTTCGTTGCACAATTCGAATAAATGTGGAAGTTATAAACAAAAGCGATATGAACTTTAAAACGCGCTAAATTTTGTTGATGTTTTGCGTATTCAGTTTGTATCGACATATCTCCGGCAGTACAAAAGCTGACCTTCTGAACCTTGGTACTTCAGTAGAAAATGTGTCTCCGCGGTTGTCTGCAAAGTTTCGTTGCACAATTCGAATGAATGTGGAAGTTATAAACAAAAGCGATATCAACTTTAAAACGCGCTAAATTTTGTAGATGTTTTTCGTATTCAGTTTGTATCGACATATCTCCGGCAGTACAAGAGCTGCACTTCTGAAACTTGGTACTTCAGTAGAAAATGTTTCTCCGCGGGTGTCTGCAAAGTTTCGTTGCACAATTCGAATAAATGTGGAAGTTATAAACAAAAGCGATATCAACTTTAAAACGCGCTAAATTTTTTTGATGTTTTGCGTATTCAGTTTGTATCGACATATCTCCGGCAGTACAAGAGCTGCACTTCTGAAACTTGGTACTTCAGTAGAAAATGTGTCTCCGCGGGTGTCTGCAAAGTTTCGTTGCACAATTCGAATAAATGTGGAAGTTATAAACAAAAGCGATATCAACTTTAAAACGGACTAAATTTTTTTGATGTTTTGCGTATTCAGTTTGTATCGACATATCTCCGGCAGTACAAGAGCTGCACTTCTGAAACTTGGTACTTCAGTAGAAAATGTGTCTCCGCGGTTGTCTGCAAACTTTCGTTGCACAATTCGAATGAATGTGGAAGTTATAAACAAAAGCGATATCAACTTTAAAACGCGCTAAATTTTGTTGATGTTTTGCGTATTAAGTTTGTATCGACATATCTCCGGCAGTACAAGAGCTGCACTTCTGAAACTTGGTACTTCAGAAGAAAATGTGTCTCCGCGGTTGTCTGCAAAGTTTCGTTGCACAATTCGAATAAATGTGGAAGTTATAAACAAAAGCGATATCAACTTTAAAACGCGCTAAATTTTGTTGATGTTTTGCGTATTCAGTTTGTATCGACATATGTCCGGCAGTACAAGAGCTGCACTTCTGAAACTTGGTACTTCAGTAGAAAAGGCCTATCCGCGACTGTCTGCAAAGTTTCGATGCACAATTCGAATAAATGTGGAAGTTATAAACAAAAGCGATATCAACTTTAAAACGCGCTAAATTTTGTTGATGTTTTGCGTATTCAGTTTGTATCGACATATCTCCGGCAGTACAAGAGCTGCACTTCTGAAACTTGGTACTTCAGTAGACAAGGCCTATCCGCGACTGTCTGCAAAGTTTCGTTGCACAATTAGAATAAATGTGGAAGTTATAAAAAAAAACGATATCAACTTTAAAACGCGCTTAATTTTGTTGATGTTTTGCGTATTCAGTTTGTATCGACATATCTCCGGCAGTACAAGAGCTGCACTTCTGAAACTTGGTACTTCAGTAGAAAAGGCCTATCCGCGACTGTCTGCAAAGTTTCGTTGCACAATTCGAATAAATGTGGAAGTTATAAACAAAAGCGATATCAACTTTAAAACGCGCTAAATTTTGTTGATGTTTTGCGTATTCAGTTTGTATCGACATATCTCTGGCAGTACAAGAGCTGCACTTCTGAAACTTGGTACTTCAGTAGAAAATGTGTCTCCGCGGTTGTCTGCAAAGTTTCGTTGCACAATTCGAATAAATGTGGAAGTTATAAACAAAAGCGATATCAACTTTAAAACGCGCTAAATTTTGTTGATGTTTTGCGTATTCAGTTTGTATCGACATATCTCCGGCAGTACAAAAGCTGCACTTCTGAAACTTGGTACTTCAGTAGAAAAGGCCTATCCGCGACTGTCTTCAAAGTTTCGTTGCACAATTCGAATAAATGTGCAAGTTATAAACAAAAGCGATATCAACTTTAAAACGCGCTAAATTTTGTTGATGTTTTGCTTATTCAGTTTGTATCGACATATTTCCGGCAGTACAAGAGCTGCACTTCTGAAACTTGGTACTTCAGTAGAAAAGGCCTATCCGCGACTGTCTGCAAAGTTTCGTTGCACAATTCGAATAAATGTGGAAGTTATAAACAAAAGCGATATCAACTTTAAAACGCGCTAAATTTTGTTGATGTTTTGCGTATACAGTTTGTATCGAACTATCTCCGGCAGTACAAAAGCTGCACTTCTGAACCAAGGTACTTCAGTAGAAAAGGTGTCTCCGCGGTTGTCTGCAAAGTTTCGTTGCACAATTCGAATGAATGTGGAAGTTATAAACAAAAGCGATATCAACTTTAAAACGCGCTAAATTTTGTAGATGTTTTGCGTATTCAGTTTGTATCGACATATCTCCGGCAGTACAACAGCTGCACTTCTGAAACTTGGTACTTCAGTAGAAAATGTGTCTCCGCGGTGGTCTTCAAAGTTTCCTTGCACAATTCGAATAAATGTGGAAGTTATAAACAAAAGCGATATCAACTTTAAAACGCGCTAAATTTTGTTGATGTTTTGCGTATTCAGTTTGTATCGACATATCTCCGGCAGTACAAGAGCTGCACTTCGTAAACTTTGTACTCCAGTAGAAAATGTCACTCCGCTAATCTGTGCAAAGTTTCGTTGCACAATTCGAATAAATGTGGAAGTTATATACAAAAGCGATATTAACTTTAAAACGCGCTAAATTTTGTTGATGTTTTGCGTATTCAGTTTGTATCGACATATCTCTGGCAGTACAAGAGCTGCACTTCTGAAACTTGGTACTTCAGTAGAAAATGTGTCTCCGCCATTGTCTGCAAAGTTTCGTTGCACAATTCGAATAAATGTGGAAGTTATAAACAAAAGCGATATCAACTTTAAAACGCGCTAAATGTTGTTGATGTTTTGCGTATTCAGTTTGTATCGACATATCTCCGGCAGTACAAGAGCTGCACTTCTGAAACTTGGTACTTCAGTAGAAAAGACCTATCCGCGACTGTCTGCAAAGTTTCGTTGCACAATTCGAATAAATGTGGAAGTTATAAACAAAAGCGATATCAACTTTAAAACGCGCTAAATTTTGTTGATGTTTTGCGTATTCAGTTTGTATCGACATATCTTCGGCAGTACAAGAGCTGCACTTCTGAAACTGGGTACTTCAGTAGAAAAGGCCTATCCGCGACTGTCTGCAAAGTTTCGTTGCACAATTCGAATAAATGTGGAAGTTATAAACAAAAGCGATATCAACTTTAAAACGCGCTACATTTTGTTGATGTTTTGCTTATTCAGTTTGTATCGACATATTTCTGGCATTACAAGAGCTGCACTTCTGAAACTTGGTACTTCAGTAGAAAAGGCCTATCCGCGGTTGTCTGCAAAGTTTCGTTGCACAATTCGAATAAATGTGGAAGTTATAAACAAAAGCGATATCAACTTTAAAACGCGCTAAATTTTGTTGATGTTTTGCGTATTCAGTTTGTATCGACATATCTCCGGCAGTACAAGAGCTGCACTTCTGAAACTTGGTACTTCAGTAGAAAATGTGTCTCCGCGACTGTCTGCAAAGTTTCGTTGCACAATTCGAATAAATGTGGAAGTTATAAACAAAAGCGATATCAACTTTAAAACGCGCTAAATTTTGTTGATGTTTTGCGTATTCAGTTTGTATCGACATATCTTCGGCAGTACAAGAGCTGCACTTCTGAAACTTGGTACTTCAGTAGAAAAGGCCTATCCGCGACTGTCTGCAAAGTTTCGTTGCACAATTCGAATAAATGTGGAAGTTATAAACAAAAGCGATATCAACTTTAAAACGCGCTAAATTTTGTTGATGTTTTGCTTATTCAGTTTGTATCGACATATTTCTGGCAGTACAAGAGCTGCACTTCTGAAACTTGGTACTTCAGTAGAAAAGGCCTATCCGCGACTGTCTGCAAAGTTTCGTTGCACAATTCGAATAAATGTGGAAGTTATAAACAAAAGCGATATGAACTTTAAAACGCGCTAAATTTTGTTGATGTTTTGCGTATTCAGTTTGTATCGACATATCTCCGGCAGTACAAAAGCTGACCTTCTTAACCTTGGTACTTCAGTAGAAAATGTGTCTCCGCGGTTGTCTGCAAAGTTTCGTTGCACAATTCGAATGAATGTGGAAGTTATAAACAAAAGCGATATCAACTTTAAAACGCGCTAAATTTTGTAGATGTTTTTCGTATTCAGTTTGGATCGACATATCTCCGGCAGTACAAGAGCTGCACTTCTGAAACTTGGTACTTCAGTAGAAAATGTGTCTCCGCGGGTGTCTGCAAAGTTTCGTTGCACAATTCGAATGAATGTTTAAGTTATAAACAAAAGCGATATCAACTTTAAAACGCGCTAAATTTTGTTGATGTTTTGCGTATTAAGTTTGTATCGACATAGCTCCGGCAGTACAAGAGCTGCACTTCTGAAACTTGGTACTTCAGTAGAAAATGTGTCTCCGCGGTGGTCTTTAAAGTTTCGTTGCACAATTCGAATAAATGTGGAAGTTATAAACAAAAGCGATATCAACTTTAAAACCCGCTAAATTTTGTTGATGTTTTGCGTATTCAGTTTGTATCGACATATCTCCGGCAGTACAAGAGCTGCACTTCTGAAACTTGGTACTTCAGTAGAAAATGTGACTCCGCTAATCTGTGCAAAGTTTCGTTGCACAATTCGAATAAATGTGGAAGTTATAAACAAAAGCGATATTAACTTTAAAACGCGCTAAATTTTGTTGATGTTTTGCGTATTCAGTTTGTATCGACATATCTCTGGCAGTACAAGAGCTGCACTTCTGAAACTTGGTACTTCAGTAGAAAATGTGTCTCCGCGGTTGTCTGCAAAGTTTCGTAGCACAATTCGAATAAATGTGGAAGTTATAAACAAAAGCGATATCAACTTTAAAACGCGCTAAATTTTATTGATGTTTTGCGTATTCAGTTTGTATCGACATATCTCCGGCAGTACAAGAGCTGCACTTCTGAAACTTGGTACTTCAGTAGAAAAGGCCTATCCGCGACTGTCTGCAAAGTTTCGTTGCACAATTCGAATAAATGTGGAAGTTATAAACAAAAGCGATATCAACTTTAAAACGCGCTACATTTTGTTGATGTTTTTCTTATTCAGTTTGTATCGACATATTTCTGGCACTACAAGAGCTGCACTTCTGAAACTTGGTACTTCAGTAGAAAAGGCCTATCCGCGACTGTCTGCAAAGTTTCGTTCACAATTCGAATAAATGTGGAAGTTATAAACAAAAGCGATATCAACTTTAAAACGCGCTAAATTTTGTTGATGTTTTGCGTATTCAGTTTGCATCGAGATATCTCCGGCAGTACAAAAACTGCACTTCTGAACCTTGGTACTTCAGTAGAAAATGTGTCTCCGCGGTTGTCTGCAAAGTTTCGTTGCACAATTCGAATGAATGTGGAAGTTATAAACAAAAGCGATATCAACTTTAAAACGTGCTAAATTTTGTAGATGTTTTTCGTATTCAGTTTGTATCGACATATCTCCGGCAGTACAAGAGCTGCACTTCTGAAACTTGTACTTCAGTAGAAAATGTGTCTCCGCGGGTGTCTGCAAAGTTTCGTTGCATAATTCGAATAAATGTGGAAGTTATAAACAAAAGCGATATCAACTTTAAAACGCGCTAAATTTTTTTGATGTTTTGCGTATTCAGTTTGTATCGACATATCTCCGGCAGTACAAGAGCTGCACTTCTGAAACTTGGTACTTCAGTAGAAAATGTGTCTCCGCGGTTGTCTGCAAACTTTCGTTGCACAATTCGAATGAATGTGGAAGTTATAAACAAAAGCGATATCAACTTTAAAACGCGCTAAATTTTGTTGATGTTTTGCGTATTAAGTTTGTATCGACATATCTCCGGCAGTACAAGAGCTGCACTTCTGAAACTTGGTACTTCAGTAGAAACTGTGTCTCCGCGGTTGTCTGCAAAGTTTCGTTGCACAATTCGAATAAATGTGGAAGTTATAAACAAAAGCGATATCAACTTTAAAACGCGCTAAATTTTGTTGATGTTTTGCGTATTCAGTTTGTATCCACATATGTCCGGCAGTACAAGAGCTGCACTTCTGAAACTTGGTACTTCAGTAGAAAAGGCCTATCCGCGACGGTCTTCAAAGTTTCGTTGCACAATTCGAATAAATGTGGAAGTTATAAACAAAAGCGATATCAACTTTAAAACGCGCTAAATTGTGTTGATGTTTTGCTTATTCAGTTTGTATCGACATATTTCCGGCAGTACAAGAGCTGCACTTCTGAAACTTGGTACTTCAGTAGAAAAGGCTTATCCGCGACTGTCTGCAAAGTTTCGTTGCACAATTCGAATAAATGTGGAAGTTATAAACAAAAGCGATATGAACTTTAAAACGCGCTAAATTTTGTTGATGTTTTGCGTATTCAGTTTGTATCGACATATCTCCGGCAGTACAAAAGCTGCACTTCTTAACCTGGGTACTTCAATTTGAAAATGTGTCTCCGCGGTTGTCTGCAAAGTTTCGTTGCACAATTCGAATGAATGTGGAAGTTATAAACAAAAGCGATATCAACTTTAAAACGCGCTAAATTTTGTAGATGTTTTTCGTATTCAGTTTGTATCGACATATCTCCGGCAGTACAAGAGCTGCACTTCTGAAACTTGGTACTTCAGTAGAAAATGTGTCTCCGCGGTGGTCTTCAAAGTTTCGTTGCACAATTCGAATAAATGTGGAAGTTATAAACAAAAGCGATATCAACTTTAAAACGCGCTAAATTTTGTTGATGTTTTGCGTATTCAGTTTGTATCGACATATCTCCGGCAGTACAAGAGCTGCACTTCTGAAACTTGGTACTTCAGTAGAAAAAGTGTCTCCGCGGTTGTCTGCAAAGTTTCGTTGCACAATTCGAATGAATGTTGAAGTTATAAACAAAAGCGATATCAACTTTAAAACGCGCTAAATTTTTTTGATGTTTTGCGTATTCAGTTTGTATCGACATATCTCCGGCAGTACAAGAGCTGCACTTCTGAAACTTGGTACTTCAGTAGAAAATGTGTCTCCGCGGGTGTCTGCAAAGTTTCGTTGCACAATTCGAATAAATGTGGAAGTTATAAACAAAAGCGATATCAACTTTAAAACGCGCTAAATTTTTTTGATGTTTTGCGTATTCAGTTTGTATCGACATATCTCCGGCAGTACAAGAGCTGCACTTCTGAAACTTGGTACTTCAGTAGAAAAAGTGTCTCCGCGGTTGTCTGCAAACTTTCGTTGCACAATTCGAATGAATGTTTAAGTTATAAACAAAAGCGATATCAACTTTAAAACGCGCTAAATTTTGTTGATGTTTTGCGTATTAAGTTTGTATCGACATATCTCCGGCAGTACAAGAGCTGCACTTCTGAAACTTGGTACTTCAGTAGAAAATGTGTCTCCGCGGTGGTCTTCAAAGTTTCGTTGCACAATTTGAATAAATGTGGAAGTTATAAACAAAAGCGATATCAACTTTAAAACGCGCTAAATTTTGTTGATGTTTTGCGTATTCAGTTTGTATCGACATATCTCCGGCAGTACAAGAGCTGCACTTCTGAAACTTGGTACTTCAGTAGAAAATGTGACTCCGCTAATCTGTGCAAAGTTTCGTTGCACAATTCGAATAAATGTGGAAGTTATAAACAAAAGCGATATTAACTTTAAAACGCGCTAAATTTTGTTGATGGTTTGCGTATTCAGTTTGTATCGACATATCTCTGGCAGTACAAGAGCTGCACTTCTGAAACTTGGTACTTCAGTAGAAAATGTGTCTCCGCGGTTGTCTGCAAAGTTTCGTAGCACAATTCGAATAAATGTGGAAGTTATAAACAAAAGCGATATCAACTTTAAAACGCGCTAAATTTTATTGATGTTTTGCGTATTCAGTTTGTATCGACATATCTCCGGCAGTACAAGAGCTGCACTTCTGAAACTTGGTACTTCAGTAGAAAAGGCCTATCCGCGACTGTCTGCAAAGTTTCGTTGCACAATTCGAATAAATGTGGAAGTTATAAACAAAAGCGATATCAACTTTAAAACGCGCTAAATTTTGTTGATGTTTTTCTTATTCAGTTTGTATCGACATATTTCTGGCAGTACAAGAGCTGCACTTCTGAAACTTGGTACTTCAGTAGAAAAGGCCTATCCGCGACTGTCTGCAAAGTTTCGTTCACAATTCGAATAAATGTGGAAGTTATAAACAAAAGCGATATCAACTTTAAAACGCGCTAAATTTTGTTGATGTTTTGCGTATTCAGTTTGCATCGAGATATCTCCGGCAGTACAAAAACTGCACTTCTGAACCTTGGTACTTCAGTAGAAAATGTGTCTCCGCGGTTGTCTGCAAAGTTTCGTTGCACAATTCGAATGAATGTGGAAGATATAAACAAAAGCGATATCAACTTTAAAACGTGCTAAATTTTGTAGATGTTTTTCGTATTCAGTTTGTATCGACATATCTCCGGCAGTACAAGAGCTGCACTTCTGAAACTTGTACTTCAGTAGAAAATGTGTCTCCGCGGGTGTCTGCAAAGTTTCGTTGCATAATTCGAATAAATGTGGAAGTTATAAACAAAAGCGATATCAACTTTAAAACGCGCTAAATTTTTTTGATGTTTTGCGTATTCAGTTTGTATCGACATATCTCCGGCAGTACAAGAGCTGCACTTCTGAAACTTGGTACTTCAGTAGAAAATGTGTCTCTGCGGTTGTCTGCAAACTTTCGTTGCACAATTCGAATGAATGTGGAAGTTATAAACAAAAGCGATATCAACTTTAAAACGCGCTAAATTTTGTTGATGTTTTGCGTATTAAGTTTGTATCGACATATCTCCGGCAGTACAAGAGCTGCACTTCTTAAACTTGGTACTTCAGTAGAAACTGTGTCTCCGCGGTTGTCTGCAAAGTTTCGTTGCACAATTCGAATAAATGTGGAAGTTATAAACAAAAGCGATATCAACTTTAAAACGCGCTAAACTTTGTTGATGTTTTGCGTATTCAGTTTGTATCCACATATGTCCGGCAGTACAAGAGCTGCACTTCTGAAACTTGGTACTTCAGTATAAAAGGCCTATCCGCGACGGTCTTCAAAGTTTCGTTGCACAATTCGAATAAATGTGGAAGTTATAAACAAAAGCGATATCAACTTTAAAACGCGCTAAATTGTGTTGATGTTTTGCTTATTCAGTTTGTATCGACATATTTCCGGCAGTACAAGAGCTGCACTTCTGAAACTTGGTACTTCAGTAGAAAAGGCCTATCCGCGACTGTCTGCAAAGTTTCGTTGCACAATTCGAATAAATGTGGAAGTTATAAACAAAAGCGATATGAACTTTAAAACGCGCTAAATTTTGTTGATGTTTTGCGTATTCAGTTTGTATCGACATATCTCCGGCAGTACAAAAGCTGCACTTCTTAACCTGGGTACTTCAATTTGAAAATGTGTCTCCGCGGTTGTCTGCAAAGTTTCGTTGCACAATTCGAATGAATGTGGAAGTTATAAACAAAAGCGATATCAACTTTAAAACGCGCTAAATTTTGTAGATGTTTTTCGTATTCAGTTTGTATCGACACATCTCCGGCAGTACAAGAGCTGAACTTCTGAAACTTGGTACTTCAGTATAAAATGTGTCTCCGCGGTGGTCTTCAAAGTTTCGTTGCACAATTCGAATAAATGTGGAAGTTATAAACAAAAGCGATATCAACTTTAAAACGCGCTAAATTTTGTTGATGTTTTGCGTATTCAGTTTGTATCGACATATCTCCGGCAGTACAAGAGCTGCACTTCTGAAACTTGGTACTTCAGTAGGAAAAGTGTCTCCGCGGTTGTCTGCAAAGTTTCGTTGCACAATTCGAATGAATGTTGAAGTTATAAACAAAAGCGATATCAACTTTAAAACGCGCTAAATTTTTTTGATGTTTTGCGTATTCAGTTTGTATCGACATATCTCCGGCAGTACAAGAGCTGCACTTCTGAAACTTGGTACTTCAGTAGAAAATGTGTCTCCGCGGTTGTCTGCAAAGTTTCGTTGCACAATTCGAATGAATGTGGAAGTTATAAACAAAAGCGATATCAACTTTAAAACGCGCTAAATTTTGTTGATGTTTTGCGTATTAAGTTTGTATCGACATATCTCCGGCAGTACAAGAGCTGCACTTCTGAAACTTGGTACTTCAGTAGAAAATGTGTCTCCGCGGTTGTCTTCAAAGTTTCGTTGCACAATTCGAATAAATGTGGAAGTTATAAACAAAAGCGATATCAACTTTAAAACGCGCTAAATTTTGTTGATGTTTTGCGTATTCAGTTTGTATCCACATATGTCCGGCAGTACAAGAGCTGCACTTCTGAAACTTGGTACTTCAGTAGTAAAGGCCTATCCGCGACTGTCTGCAAAGTTTCGTTGCACAATTCGAATAAATGTGGAAGTTATAAACAAAAGCGATATCAACTTTAAAACGCGCTAAATTTTGTTGATATTTTGCGTATTCAGTTTGTATCGACATATCTCCGGCAGTACAAGAGCTGCACTTCTGAAACTTGGTACTTCAGTAGAAAAGGCCTATCCGCGACTGTCTTCAAAGTTTCGTTGCACAATTCGAATAAATGTGGAAGTTATAAACAAAAGCGATATCAACTTTAAAACGCGCTAAATTTTGTTGATGTTTTGCTTATTCAGTTTGTATCGACATATTTCCGGCCGTACAAGAGCTGCACTTCTGAAACTTGGTACTTCAGTAGAAAAGGCCTATCCGCGACTGTCTGCAAAGTTTCGTTGCACAATTCGAATAAATGTGGAAGTTATAAACAAAAGCGATATCAACTTTAAAACGCGCTAAATTTTGTTGATGTTTTGCGTATTCAGTTTGTATCGACATATCTCCGGCAGTACAAAAGCTGCACTTCTTAACCTGGGTACTTCAGTAGAAAATGTGTCTCCGCGGTTGTCTGCAAAGTTTCGTTGCACAATTCGAATGAATGTGGAAGTTATAAACAAAAGCGATATCAACTTTAAAACGCGCTAAATTTTGTAGATGTTTTTCGTATTCAGTTTGTATCGACATATCTCCGGCAGTACAAGAGCTGCACTTCTGAAACTTGGTACTTCAGTAGAAAATGTGACTCCGCGGTGGTCTTCAAAGTTTCGTTGCACAATTCGAATAAATGTGGAAGTTATAAACAAAAGCGATATCAACTTTAAAACGCGCTAAATTTTGTTGATGTTTTGCGTATTCAGTTTGTATCGACATATCTCCGGCAGTACAAGAGCTGCACTTCTGAAACTTGGTACTTCAGTAGAAAAAGTGTCTCCGCGGTTGTCTGCAAAGTTTCGTTGCACAATTCGAATGAATGTTGAAGTTATAAACAAAAGCGATATCAACTTTAAAACGCGCTAAATTTTTTTGATGTTTTGCGTATTCAGTTTGTATCGACATATCTCCGGCAGTACAAGAGCTGCACTTCTGAAACTTGGTACTTCAGTAGAAAATGTGTCTCCGCGGTTGTCTGCAAAGTTTCGTTGCACAATTCGAATGAATGTGGAAGTTATAAACAAAAGCGATATCAACTTTAAAACGCGCTACATTTTGTTGATGTTTTGCGTATTAAGTTTGTATCGACATATCTCCGGCAGTACAAGAGCTGCACTTCTGAAACTTGGTACTTCAGTAGAAAATGTGTCTCCGCGGTTGTCTTCAAAGTTTCGTTGCACAATTCGAATAAATGTGGAAGTTATAAACAAAAGCGATATCAACTTTAAAACGCGCTAAATTTTGTTGATGTTTTGCGTATTCAGTTTGTATCCACATATGTCCGGCAGTACAAGAGCTGCACTTCTGAAACTTGGTACTTCAGTAGAAAAGGCCTATCCGCGACTGTCTGCAAAGTTTCGTTGCACAATTCGAATAAATGTGGAAGTTATAAACAAAAGCGATATCAACTTTAAAACGCGCTAAATTTTGTTGATGTTTTGCGTATTCAGTTTGTATCGACATATCTCCGGCAGTACAAGAGCTGCACTTCTGAAACTTGGTACTTCAGTAGAAAAGGCCTATCCGCGACTGTCTTCAAAGTTTCGTTGCACAATTCGAATAAATGTGGAAGTTATAAACAAAAGCGATATCAACTTTAAAACGCGCTAAATTTTGTTGATGTTTTGCTTATTCAGTTTGTATCGACATATTTCCGGCCGTACAAGAGCTGCACTTCTGAAACTTGGTACTTCAGTGGAAAAGGCCTATCCGCGACTGTCTGCAAAGTTTCGTTGCACAATTCGAATAAATGTGGAAGTTATAAACAAAAGCGATATGAACTTTAAAACGCGCTAAATTTTGTTGATGTTTTGCGTATTCAGTTTGTATCGACATATCTCCGGCAGTACAAAAGCTGCACTTCTTAACCTGGGTACTTCAGTAGAAAATGTGTCTCCGCGGTTGTTAGCAAAGTTTCGTTGCACAATTCGAATGAATGTGGAAGTTATAAACAAAAGCGATATCAACTTTAAAACGCGCTAAATTTTGTAGATGTTTTTCGTATTCAGTTTGTATCGACATATCTCCGGCAGTACAAGAGCTGCACTTCTGAAACTTGGTACTTCAGTGGAAAACATGTCTCCGCGGTGGTCTTCAAAGTTTCGTTGCACAATTCGAATAAATGTGGAAGTTATAAACAAAAGCGATATCAACTTTAAAACGCGCTAAATTTTGTTGATGTTTTGCGTATTCAGTTTGTATCTACATATCTCCGGCAGTACAAGAGCTGCACTTCTGAAACTTGGTACTTCAGTAGAAAAAGTGTCTCCGCGGTTGTCTGCAAAGTTTCGTTGCACAATTCGAATGAATGTTGAAGTTATAAACAAAAGCGATATCAACTTTAAAACGCGCTAAATTTTGTTGATGTTTTGCGTATTAAGTTTGTATCGACATATCTCCGGCAGTACAAGAGCTGCACTTCTGAAACTTGGTACTTCAGTAGAAAATGTGTCTCCGCGGTGGTCTTCAAAGTTTCGTTGCACAATTCGAATAAATGTGGAAGTTATAAACAAAAGCGATATCAACTTTAAAACGCGCTAAATTTTGTTGATGTTTTGCGTATTCAGTTTGTATCGACATATCTCCGGCAGTACAAGAGCTGCACTTCGTAAACTTGGTACTTCAGTAGAAAATGTGACTCCGCTAATCAGTGCAAAGTTTCGTTGCACAATTCGAATAAATGTGGAAGTTATAAACAAAAGCGATATCAACTTTAAAACGCGCTAAATTTTGTTGATGTTTTGCGTATTCAGTTTGTATCGACATATCTCCGGGAGTACAAGAGCTGCACTTCTGAAACTTGATACTTCAGTAGAAAAGGCCTATCCGCGACTGTCTGCAAAGTTTCGTTGCACAATTCGAATAAATGTGGAAGTTATAAACAAAAGCGATATCAACTTTAAAACGCGCTAAATTTTGTTGATGTTTTGCTTATTCAGTTTGTATCGACATATTTCTGGCAGTACAAGAGCTGCACTTCTGAAACTTGGTACTTCAGTAGAAAAGGCCTATCCGCGACTGTCTGCAAAGTTTCGTTGCACAATTCGAATAAATGTGAAAGTTATAAACAAAAGCGATATGAACTTTAAAACGCGCTAAATTTTGTTGATGTTTTGCGTATTCAGTTTGTATCGACATATCTCCGGCAGTACAAGAGCTGCACTTCTGAAACTTGGTACTTCAGTAGAAAATGTGTCTCCGCGGTGGTCTTCAAAGTTTCGTTGCACAATTCGAATAAATGTGGAAGTTATAAACAAAAGCGATATCAACTTTAAAACGCGCTAAATTTTGTTGATGTTTTGCGTATTCAGTTTGTATCGACATATCTCCGGCAGTACAAGAGCTGCACTTCTGAAACTTGGTACTTCAGTAGAAAAAGTGTCTCCGCGGTTGTCTGCAAAGTTTCGTTGCACAATTCGAATGAATGTTGAAGTTATAAACAAAAGCGATATCAACTTTAAAACGCGCTAAATTTTTTTGATGTTTTGCGTATTCAGTTTGTATCGACATATCTCCGGCAGTACAAGAGCTGCACTTCTGAAACTTGGTACTTCAGTAGAAAATGTGTCTCCGCGGTTGTCTGCAAAGTTTCGTTGCACAATTCGAATGAATGTGGAAGTTATAAACAAAAGCGATATCAACTTTAAAACGCGCTAAATTTTGTTGATGTTTTGCGTATTAAGTTTGTATCGACATATCTCCGGCAGTACAAGAGCTGCACTTCTGAAACTTGGTACTTCAGTAGAAAATGTGTCTCCGCGGTTGTCGTCAAAGTTTCGTTGCACAATTCGAATAAATGTGGAAGTTATAAACAAAAGCGATATCAACTTTAAAACGCGCTAAATTTTGTTGATGTTTTGCGTATTCAGTTTGTATCCACATATGTCCGGCAGTACAAGAGCTGCACTTCTGAAACTTGGTACTTCAGTAGAAAAGGCCTATCCGCGACTGTCTGCAAAGTTTCGTTGCACAATTCGAATAAATGTGGAAGTTATAAACAAAAGCGATATCAACTTTAAAACGCGCTAAATTTTGTTGATGTTTTGCGTATTCAGTTTGTATCGACATATCTCCGGCAGTACAAGAGCTGCACTTCTGAAACTTGGTACTTCAGTAGAAAAGGCCTATCCGCGACTGTCTTCAAAGTTTCGTTGCACAATTCGAATAAATGTGGAAGTTATAAACAAAAGCGATATCAACTTTAAAACGCGCTAAATTTTGTTGATGTTTTGCTTATTCAGTTTGTATCGACATATTTCCGGCAGTACAAGAGCTGCACTTCTGAAACTTGGTACTTCAGTAGAAAAGACCTATCCGCGACTGTCTGCAAAGTTTCGTTGCACAATTCGATTAAATGTGGAAGTTATAAACAAAAGCGATATCAACTTTAAAACGCGCTAAATTTTGTTGATGTTTTGCGTATTCAGTTTGTATCGACATATCTCCGGCAGTACAAAAGCTGCACTTCTTAACCTGGGTACTTCAGTAGAAAATGTGTCTCCGCGGTTGTCTGCAAAGTTTCGTTGCACAATTCGAATGAATGTGGAAGTTATAAACAAAAGCGATATCAACTTTAAAACGCGCTAAATTTTGTAGATGTTTTTCGTATTCAGTTTGTATCGACATATCTCCGGCAGTACAAGAGCTGCATTTCTGAAACTTGGTACTTCAGTAGAAAATGTGTCTCCGCGGTTGTCTTCAAAGTTTCGTTCCACAATTCGAATAAATGTGGAAGTTATAAACAAAAGCGATATCAACTTTAAAACGCGCTAAATTTTGTTGATGTTTTGCGTATTCAGTTTGTATCGACATATCTCCGGCAGTACAAGAGCTGCACTTCTGAAACTTGGTACTTCAGTAGAAAAAGTATATCCGCGGTTGTCTGCAAAGTTTCGTTGCACAATTCGAATGAATGTTGAAGTTATAAACAAAAGCGATATCAACTTTAAAACGCGCTAAATTTTTTTGATGTTTTGCGTATTCAGTTTGTATCGACATATCTCCGGCAGTACAAGAGCTGCACTTCTGAAACTTGGTACTTCAGTAGAAAATGTGTCTCCGCGGTTGTCTGCAAAGTTTCGTTGCACAATTCGAATGAATGCGGAAGTTATAAACAAAAGCGATATCAACTTTAAAACGCGCTAAATTTTGATTGATGTTTTGCGTATTAAGTTTGTATCGACATATCTCCGGCAGTACAAGAGCTGCACTTCTGAAACTTGGTACTTCAGTATAAAATGTGTCTCCGCGGTTGTCTTCAAAGTTTCGTTGCACAATTCGAATAAATGTGGAAGTTATAAACAAAAGCGATATCAACTTTAAAACGCGCTAAATTTTGTTGATGTTTTGCGTATTCAGTTTGTATCCACATATGTCCGGCAGTACAAGAGCTGCACTTCTGAAACTTGGTACTTCAGTAGAAAAGGCCTATCCGCGACTGTCTGCAAAGTTTCGTTGCACAATTCGAATAAATGTGGAAGTTATAAACAAAAGCGATATCAACTTTAAAACGCGCTAAATTTTGTTGATGTTTTGCGTATTCAGTTTGTATCGACATATCTCAGGCAGTACAAGAGCTGCACTTCTGAAACTTGGTACTTCAGTAGAAAAGGCCTATCCGCGACTGTCTTCAAAGTTTCGTTGCACAATTCGAATAAATGTGGAAGTTATAAACAAAAGCGATATCAACTTTAAAACGCGCTAAATTTTGTTGATGTTTTGCTTATTCAGTTTGTATCGACATATTTCCGGCAGTACAAGAGCTGCACTTCTGAAACTTGGTACTTCAGTAGAAAAGGCCTATCCGCGACTGTCTTCAAAGTTTCGTTGCACAATTCGAATAAATGTGGAAGTTATAAACAAAAGCGATATCAACTTTAAAACGCGCTAAATTTTGTTGATGTTTTGCGTATTCAGTTTGTATCGACATATTTCCGGCAGTACAAGAGCTGCACTTCTGAAACTTGGTACTTCAGTAGAAAAGGCCTATCCGCGACTGTCTGCAAAGTTTCGTTGCACAATTCGAATAAATGTGGAAGTTATAAACAAAAGCGATATCAACTTTAAAACGCGCTAAATTTTGTCGATGTTTTGCGTATTCAGTTTGTATCGACATATCTCCGGCAGTACAAGAGCTGCACTTCTGAAACTTGGTACTTCAGTAGAACATGTGACTTCGCTAATCTGTGCAAAGTTTCGTTGCACAATTCGAATAAATGTGGAAGTTATAAACAAAAGCGATATCAACTTTAAAACGCGCTAAATTTTGTTGATGTTTTGCGTATTCAGTTTGTATCGACCCTCCGGCAGTACAAGAGCTGCACTTCTGAATCTTGGTACTTCAGTAGAACATGTGTCTCCGCGACTGTCTGCAAAGTTTCGTTGCACAATTCGAATAAATGTGGAAGTTATAAACAAAAGCGATATCAACTTTAAAACGCGCTAAATTTTGTTGATGTTTTGCGTATTCAGTTTGTATCGACATATCTCCGGCAGTACAAGAGCTGCACTTCTGAAACTTGGTACTTCAGTAGAACATGTGTCTCCGCGACTGTCTGCAAAGTTTCGTTGCACAATTCGAATAAATGTGGAAGTTATAAACAAAAGCGATATCAACTTTAAAACGCGCTAAATTTTGTTGATGTTTTGCGTATTCAGTTTGTATCGACATATCTCCGGCAGTACAAGAGCTGCACTTCTGAAACTTGGTACTTCAGTAGAAAAGGCCTCTCCGCGACTGTCTACAAAGTTTCGTTGCACAATTCGAATAAATGTGGAAGTTATAAACAAAAGCGATATCAACTTTAAAACGCGCTAAATTTTGTTGATGTTTTGCGTATTCAGTTTGTATCGACATATCTCCGGCAGTACAAGAGCTGCACTTCTGAAACTTGGTACTTCAGTAGAAAATGTGACTCCGCTAATCTGTGCAAAGTTTCGTTGCACAATTCGAATAAATGTGGAAGTTATAAACAAAAGCGATATCAACTTTAAAACGCGCTAAATTTTGTTGATGTTTTGCGTATTCAGTTTGTATCGACATATCTCCGGCAGTACAAGAGCTGCACTTCTGAGACTTGGCACTTCAGTAGAACATGTGTCTCCGCGACTGTCTGCAAAGTTTCGTTGCACAATTCGAATAAATGTGGAAGTTATAAACAAAAGCGATATCAACTTTAAAACGCGCTAAATTTTGTTGATGTTTTGCGTATTCAGTTTGTATCGACATATCTCCGGCAGTACAAGAGCTGCACTTCTGAAACTTGGTACTTCAGTAGAAAATGTGACTCCGCGACGGTCTGCAAAGTTTCGTTGCACAATTCGAATAAATGTGGAAGTTATAAACAAAAGCGATATCAACTTTAAAACGCGCTAAATTTTGTTGATGTTTTGCGTATTCAGTTTGTATCGACATATCTCCGGCAGTACAAGAGCTGCACTTCTGAAACTTGGTACTTCAGTAGAACATGTGACTCCGCTAATCTGTGCAAAGTTTCGTTGCACAATTCGAATAAATGTGGAAGTTATAAACAAAAGCGATATCAACTTTAAAACGCGCTAAATTTTGTTGATGTTTTGCGTATTCAGTTTGTATCGACCCTCCGGCAGTACAAGAGCTGCACTTCTGAAACTTGGTACTTCAGTAGAGCATGTGACTCCGCTTATCTTTGCAAAGTTTCGTTGCACAATTCTAAAGAATGGTGAAGTTATAAACAAAAGCGATATCAACTTTAAATCGCACTAAATTTTGTTGATAGTTTGCGTATTCAGTTTGTATCGACATATCTCCGGCAGTACAAGAGCTGCACTTCTGAAACTTGGTACTTCAGTAGAACATGTGTCTCCGCTAATCTGTGCAAAGTTTCGTTGCACAATTCGAATAAATGTGGAAGTTATAAACAAAAGCGATATCAACTTTAAAACGCGCTAAATTTTGTTGATGTTTTGCGTATTCAGTTTGTATCGACATATCTCCGGCAGTACAAGAGCTGCACTTCTGAAACTTGGTACTTCAGTAGAAAATGTGTCTCCGCGACTGTCTGCAAAGTTTCGTTGCACAATTCGAATAAATGTGGAAGTTATAAACAAAAGCGATATCAACTTTAACACGCGCTAAATTTTGTCGATGTTTCGCGTATTCAGTTTGTATCGACATATCTCCGGCAGTACAAGAGCTGCACTTCTGAAACTTGGTACTTCAGTAGAGCATGTGACTCCGCTTATCTCTGCAAAGTTTCGTTGCACAATTCTAAAGAATGGTGAAGTTATAAACAAAAGCGATATCAACTTTAAATCGCACTAAATTTTGTTGATAGTTTGCGTATTCAGTTTGTATCGACATATCTCCGGCAGTACAAGAGCTGCACTTCTGAAACTTGGTACTTCAGTAGAACATGTGACTCCGCGAATCTGTGCAAAGTTTCGTTGCACAATTCGAATAAATGTGGAAGTTATAAACAAAAGCGATATCAACTTTAAAACGCGCTAAATTTTGTCGATGTTTTGCGTATTCAGTTTGTATCGACATATCTCCGGCAGTACAAGAGCTGCACTTCTGAAACTTGGTACTTCAGTAGAACATGTGACTCCGCTAATCTGTGCAAAGTTTCGTTGCACAATTCGAATAAATGTGGAAGTTATAAACAAAAGCGATATCAACTTTAAAACGCGCTAAATTTTGTTGATGTTTTGCGTATTCAGTTTGTATCGACCCTCCGGCAGTACAAGAGCTGCACTTCTGAAACTTGGTACTTCAGTAGAACATGTGTCTCCGCGACTGTCTGCAAAGTTTCGTTGCACAATTCGAATAAATGTGGAAGTTATAAACAAAAGCGATATCAACTTTAAAACGCGCTAAATTTTGTTGATGTTTTGCGTATTCAGTTTGTATCGACATATCTCCGGCAGTACAAGAGCTGCACTTCTGAAACTTGGCACTTCAGTAGAACATGTGTCTCCGCGACTGTCTGCAAAGTTTCGTTGCACAATTCGAATAAATGTGGAAGTTATAAACAAAAGCGATATCAACTTTAAAACGCGCTAAATTTTGTCGATGTTTTGCGTATTCAGTTTGTATCGACATATCTCCGGCAGTACAAGAGCTGCACTTCTGAAACTTGGTACTTCAGTAGAACATGTGACTTCGCTAATCTGTGCAAAGTTTCGTTGCACAATTCGAATAAATGTGGAAGTTATAAACAAAAGCGATATCAACTTTAAAACGCGCTAAATTTTGTTGATGTTTTGCGTATTCAGTTTGTATCGACCCTCCGGCAGTACAAGAGCTGCACTTCTGAATCTTGGTACTTCAGTAGACCATGTGTCTCCGCGACTGTCTGCAAAGTTTCGTTGCACAATTCGAATAAATGTGGAAGTTATAAACAAAAGCGATATCAACTTTAAAACGCGCTAAATTTTGTTGATGTTTTGCGTATTCAGTTTGTATCGACATATCTCCGGCAGTACAAGAGCTGCACTTCTGAAACTTGGTACTTCAGTAGAACATGTGTCTCCGCGACTGTCTGCAAAGTTTCGTTGCACAATTCGAATAAATGTGGAAGTTATAAACAAAAGCGATATCAACTTTAAAACGCGCTAAATTTTGTTGATGTTTTGCGTATTCAGTTTGTATCGACATATCTCCGGCAGTACAAGAGCTGCACTTCTGAAACTTGGTACTTCAGTAGAAAAGGCCTCTCCGCGACTGTCTACAAAGTTTCGTTGCACAATTCGAATAAATGTGGAAGTTATAAACAAAAGCGATATCAACTTTAAAACGCGCTAAATTTTGTTGATGTTTTGCGTATTCAGTTTGTATCGACATATCTCCGGCAGTACAAGAGCTGCACTTCTGAAACTTGGTACTTCAGTAGAAAATGTGACTCCGCTAATCTGTGCAAAGTTTCGTTGCACAATTCGAATAAATGTGGAAGTTATAAACAAAAGCGATATCAACTTTAAAACGCGCTAAATTTTGTTGATGTTTAGCGTAATCAGTTTGTATCGACATATCTCCGGCAGTACAAGAGCTGCACTTCTGAGACTTGGCACTTCAGTAGAACACGTGTCTCCGCGACTGTCTGCAAAGTTTCGTTGCACAATTCGAATAAATGTGGAAGTTATAAACAAAAGCGATATCAACTTTAAAACGCGCTAAATTTTGTTGATAGTTTGCGTATTCAGTTTGTATCGACATATCTCTGGCAGTACAAGAGCTGCACTTCTGAAACTTGGTACTTCAGTAGAAAATGTGACTCCGCGACGGTCTGCAAAGTTTCGTTGCACAATTCGAATAAATGTGGAAGTTATAAACAAAAGCGATATCAACTTTAAAACGCGCTAAATTTTGTCGATGTATTGCGTATTCAGTTTGTATCGACATATCTCCGGCAGTACAAGAGCTGCACTTCTGAAACTTGGTACTTCAGTAGAGCATGTGACTCCGCTTATCTCTGCAAAGTTTCGTTGCACAATTCTAAAGAATGGTGAAGTTATAAACAAAAGCGATATCAACTTTAAATCGCACTAAATTTTGTTGATAGTTTGCGTATTCAGTTTGTATCGACATATCTCCGGCAGTACAAGAGCTGCACTTCTGAAACTTGGTACTTCAGTAGAACATGTGTCTCCGCTAATCTGTGCAAAGTTTCGTTGCACAATTCGAATAAATGTGGAAGTTATAAACAAAAGCGATATCAACTTTAAAACGCGCTAAATTTTGTTGATGTTTTGCGTATTCAGTTTGTATCGACATATCTCCGGCAGTACAAGAGCTGCACTTCTGAAACTTGGTACTTCAGTAGAAAATGTGTCTCCGCGACTGTCTGCAAAGTTTCGTTGCACAATTCGAATAAATGTGGAAGTTATAAACAAAAGCGATATCAACTTTAACACGCGCTAAATTTTGTCGATGTTTTGCGTATTCAGTTTGAATCGACATATCTCCGGCAGTACAAGAGCTGCACTTCTGAAACTTGGTACTTCAGTAGAGCATGTGACTCCGCTTATCTCTGCAAAGTTTCGTTGCACAATTCTAAAGAATGGTGAAGTTATAAACAAAAGCGATATCAACTTTAAATCGCACTAAATTTTGTTGATAGTTTGCGTATTCAGTTTGTATCGACATATCTCCGGCAGTACAAGAGCTGCACTTCTGAAACTTGGTACTTCAGTAGAACATGTGACTCCGCTAATCTGTGCAAAGTTTCGTTGCACAATTCGAATAAATGTGGAAGTTATAAACAAAAGCGATATCAACTTTAAAACGCGCTAAATTTTGTCGATGTTTTGCGTATTCAGTTTGTATCGACATATCTCCGGCAGTACAAGAGCTGCACTTCTGAAACTTGGTACTTCAGTAGAACATGTGACTCCGCTAATCTGTGCAAAGTTTCGTTGCACAATTCGAATAAATGTAGAAGTTATAAACAAAAGCGATATCAACTTTAAAACGCGCTAAATTTTGTTGATGTTTTGCGTATTCAGTTTGTATCGACCCTCCGGCAGTACAAGAGCTGCACTTCTGAAACTTGGTACTTCAGTAGAACATGTGTCTCCGCGACTGTTTGCAAAGTTTCGTTGCACAATTCGAATAAATGTGGAAGTTATAAACAAAAGCGATATCAACTTTAAAACGCGCTAAATTTTGTTGATGTTTTGCGTATTCAGTTTGTATCGACATATCTCCGGTAGTACAAGAGCTGCACTTCTGAAACTTGGTACTTCAGTAGAAAAGGCCTCTCCGCGACTGTCTACAAAGTTTCGTTGCACAATTCGAATAAATGTGGAAGTTATCAACAAAAGCGATATCAACTTTAAAACGCGCTAAATTTTGTTGATGTTTTGCGTATTCAGTTTGTATCGACATATCTCCGGCAGTACAAGAGCTGCACTTCTGAAACTTGGTACTTCAGAAGAAAATGTTACTCCGCTAATCTGTGCAAAGTTTCGTTGCACAATTCGAATAAATGTGGAAGTTATAAACAAAAGCGATATCAACTTTAAAACGCGCTAAATTTTGTTGATGTTTTGCGTATTCAGTTTGTATCGAGATATCTCCGGCAGTACAAGAGCTGCACTTCTGAAACTTGGCACTTCAGTAGAACATGTGTCTCCGCGACTGTCTGCAAAGTTTCGTTGCACAATTCGAATAAATGTGGAAGTTATAAACAAAAGCGATATCAACTTTAAAACGCGCTAAATTTTATTGATGTTTTGCGTATTCAGTTTGTATCGACATATCTCCGGCAGTACAAGAGCTGCACTTCTGAAACTTGGTACTTCAGTAGAACATGTGACTCCGCGACGGTCTGCAAAGTTTCGTTGCACAATTCGAATAAATGTGGAAGTTATAAACAAAAGCGATATCAACTTTAAAACGCGCTAAATTTTGTCGATGTTTTGCGTATTCAGTTTGTATCGACATATCTCCGGCAGTACAAGAGCTGCACTTCTGAAACTTGGTACTTCAGTAGAGCATGTGACTCCGCTTATCTTTGCAAAGTTTCGTTGCACAATTCTAAAGAATGGTGAAGTTATAAACAAAAGCGATATCAACTTTAAATCGCACTAAATTTTGTTGATAGTTTGCGTATTCAGTTTGTATCGACATATCTCCGGCAGTACAAGAGCTGCACTTCTGAAACTTGGTACTTCAGTAGAACATGTGACTCCGCTAATCTGTGCAAAGTTTCGTTGCACAATTCGAATAAATGTGGAAGTTATAAACAAAAGCGATATCAACTTTAAAACGCGCTAAATTTTGTTGATGTTTTGCGTATTCAGTTTGTATCGACATATCTCCGGCAGTACAAGAGCTGCACTTCTGAAACTTGGTACTTCAGTAGAACATGTGTCTCCGCGACTGTCTGCAAAGTTTCGTTGCACAATTCGAATAAATGTGGAAGTTATAAACAAAAGCGATATCAACTTTAAAACGCGCTAAATTTTGTCGATGTTTTGCGTATTCAGTTTGTATCGACATATCTCCGGCAGTACAAGAGCTGCACTTCTGAAACTTGGTACTTCAGTAGAACATGTGACTCCGCTAATCTGTGCAAAGTTTCGTTGCACAATTCGAATAAATGTGGAAGTTATAAACAAAAGCGATATCAACTTTAAAACGCGCTAAATTTTGTTGATGTTTTGCGTATTCATTTTGTATCGACATATCTCCGGCAGTACAAGAGCTGCACTTCTGAAACTTGGTACTTCAGTAGAACATGTGTCTCCGCGACTGTCTGCAAAGTTTCGTTGCACAATTCGACTAAATGTGGAAGTTATAAACAAAAGCGTTATCAACTTTAAAACGCGCTAAATTTTGTTGATGTTTTGCGTATTCAGTTTGTATCGACATATCTCCGGCAGTACAAGAGCTGCACTTCTGAAACTTGGTACTTCAGTAGAAAAGGCGTCTCCGCGACTGTCTACAAAGTTTCGTTGCACAATTCGAATAAATGTGGAAGTTATAAACAAAAGCGATATCAACTTTAAAACGCGCTAAATTTTGTTGATGTTTTGCGTATTCAGTTTGTATCGACATATCTCCGGCAGTACAAGAGCTGCACTTCTGAAACTTGGCACTTCAGTAGAACATGTGTCTCCGCGACTGTCTGCAAAGTTTCGTTGCACAATTCGAATAAATGGTGAAGTTATAAACAAAAGCGATATCAACTTTAAAACGCGCTAAATTTTGTTGATGTTTTGCGTATTCAGTTTGTATCGACATATCTCCGGCAGTACAAGAGCTGCACTTCTGAAACTTGGTACTTCAGTAGAACATGTGACTCCGCGACGGTCTGCAAAGTTTCGTTGCTCAATTCGAATAAATGTGGAAGTTATAAACAAAAGCGATATCAACTTTAAAACGCGCTAAATTTTGTCGATGTTTTTCGTATTCAGTTTGTATCGACATATCTCCGGCAGTACAAGAGCTGCACTTCTGAAACTTGGTACTTCAGTAGAACATGTGTCTCCGCGACTGTCTGCAAAGTTTCGTTGCACAATTCGAATAAATGTGGAAGTTATAAACAAAAGCGATATCAACTTTAAAACGCGCTAAATTTTGTTGATGTTTTGCGTATTCAGTTTGTATCGACATATCTCCGGCAGTACAAGAGCTGCACTTCTGAAACTTGGTACTTCAGTAGCAAAAGGCCTCTCCGCGACTGTCTACAAAGTTTCGTTGCACAATTCGAATAAATGTGGAAGTTATAAACAAAAGCGATATCAACTTTAAAACGCGCTAAATTTTGTTGATGTTTTGCGTATTCAGTTTGTATCGACATATCTCCGGCAGTACAAGAGCTGCACTTCTGAAACTTAGTACTTCAGTAGAAAATGTGACTCCGCTAATCTGTGCAAAGTTTCGTTGCACAATTCGAATAAATGTGGAAGTTATAAACAAAAGCGATATCAACTTTAAAACGCGCTAAATTTTGTTGATGTTTTGCGTATTCAGTTTGTATCGACATATCTCCGGCAGTACAAGAGCTGCATTTCTGAAACTTGGCACTTCAGTAGAACATGTGTCTCCGCGACTGTCTGCAAAGTTTCGTTGCACAATTCGAATAAATGTGGAAGTTATAAACAAAAGCGATATCAACTTTAAAACGCGCTAAATTTTGTTGATGTTTTGCGTATTCAGTTTGTATCGACATATCTCCGGCAGTACAAGAGCTGCACTTCTGAAACTTGGTACTTCAGTAGAACATGTGACTCCGCGACGGTCTGCAAAGTTTCGTTGCACAATTCGAATAAATGTGGAAGTTATAAACAAAAGGGATATCAACTTTAAAACGCGCTAAATTTTGTTGATGTTTTGCGTATTCAGTTTGTATCGACATATCTCCGGCAGTACAAGAGCTGCACTTCTGAAACTTGGTACTTCAGTAGAGCATGTGACTCCGCTTATCTCTGCAAAGTTTCGTTGCACAATTCTCAAGAATGGTGAAGTTATAAACAAAAGCGATATCAACTTTAAATCGCACTAAATTTTGTTGATAGTTTGCGTATTCAGTTTGTATCGACATATCTCCGGCAGTACAAGAGCTGCACTTCTGAAACTTGGTACTTCAGTAGAACATGTGACTCCGCTAATCTGTGCAAAGTTTCGTTGCACAATTCGAATAAATGTGGAAGTTATAAACAAAAGCGATATCAACTTTAAAACGCGCTAAATGTTGTTGATGTTTTGCGTATTCAGTTTGTATCGACATATCTCCGGCAGTACAAGAGCTGCACTTCTGAAACTTGGTACTTCAGTAGAACATGTGTCTCCGCGACTGTCTGCAAAGTTTCGTTGCACAATTCGAATAAATGTGGAAGTTATAAACAAAAGCGATATCAACTTTAAAACGCGCTAAATTTTGTCGATGTTTTGCGTATTCAGTTTGTATCGACATATCTCCGGCAGTACAAGAGCTGCACTTCTGAAACTTGGTACTTCAGTAGAACATGTGACTCCGCTAATCTGTGCAAAGTTTCGTTGCACAATTCGAATAAATGTGGAAGTTATAAACAAAAGCGATATCAACTTTAAAACGCGCTAAATTTTGTTGATGTTTTGCGTATTCAGTTTGTATCGACCCTCCGGCAGTACAAGAGCTGCACTTCTGAAACTTGGTACTTCAGTAGAACATGTGTCTCCGCGACTGTCTGCAAAGTTTCGTTGCACAATTCGACTAAATGTGGAAGTTATAAACAAAAGCGTTATCAACTTTAAAACGCGCTAAATTTTGTTGATGTTTTGCGTATTCAGTTTGTATCGACATATCTCCGGCAGTACAAGAGCTGCACTTCTGAAACTTGGTACTTCAGTAGAAAATGCGTCTCCGCGACTGTCTACAAAGTTTCGTTGCACAATTCGAATAAATGTGGAAGTTATAAACAAAAGCGATATCAACTTTAAAACGCGCTAAATTTTGTTGATGTTTTGCGTATTCAGTTTGTATCGACATATCTCCAGGAGTACAAGAGCTGCACTTCTGAAACTTGGCACTTCAGTAGAACATGTGTCTCCGCGACTGTCTGCAAAGTTTCGTTGCACAATTCGAATAAATGTGGAAGTTATAAACAAAAGCGATATCAACTTTAAAACGCGCTAAATTTTGTCGATGTTTTGCGTATTCAGTTTGTATCGACATATCTCCGGCAGTACAAGAGCTGCACTTCTGAAACTTGGTACTTCAGTAGAACATGTGACTCCGCTAATCTGTGCAAAGTTTCGTTGCACAATTCGAATAAATGTGGAAGTTATAAACAAAAGCGATATCAACTTTAAAACGCGCTAAATTTTGTTGATGTTTTGCGTATTCAGTTTGTATCGACATATCTCCGGCAGTACAAGAGCTGCACTTCTGAAACTTGGTACTTCAGTAGAACATGTGTCTCCGCGACTGTCTGCAAAGTTTCGTTGCACAATTCGAATAAATGTGGAAGTTATAAACAAAAGCGATATCAACTTTAAAACGCGCTAAATTTTGTCGATGTTTTGCGTATTCAGTTTGTATCGACATATCTCCGGCAGTACAAGAGCTGCACTTGTGAAACTTGGTACTTCAGTAGAACATGTGACTCCGCTAATCTGTGCAAAGTTTCGTTGCACAATTCGAATAAATGTGGAAGTTATAAACAAAAGCGATATCAACTTTAAAACGCGCTAAATTTTGTCGATGTTTTGCGTATTCAGTTTGTATCGACATATCTCCGGCAGTACAAGAGCTGCACTTCTGAAACTTGGTACTTCAGTAGAACATGTGACTCCGCTAATCTGTGCAAAGTTTCGTTGCACAATTCGAATAAATGTGGAAGTTATAAACAAAAGCGATATCAACTTTAAAACGCGCTAAATTTTGTTGATGTTTTGCGTATTCAGTTTTTATCGACCCTCCGGCAGTACAAGAGCTGCACTTCTGAAACTTGGTACTTCAGTAGAACATGTGTCTCCGCGACTGTCTGCAAAGTTTCGTTGCACAGTTCGAATAAATGTGGAAGTTATAAACAAAAGCGATATCAACTTTAAAACGCGCTAAATTTTGTTGATGTTTTGCGTATTCAGTTTGTATCGACATATCTCCGGCAGTACAAGAGCTGCACTTCTGAAACTTGGTACTTCAGTAGAAAAGGCCTCTCCGCGACTGTCTACAAAGTTTCGTTGCACAATTCGAATAAATGTAGAAGTTATAAACAAAAGCGATATCAACTTTAAAACGCGCTAAATTTTGTTGATGTTTTGCGTATTCAGTTTGTATCGACATATCTCCGGCAGTACAAGAGCTGCACTTCTGAAACTTGGTACTTCAGTAGAAAATGTGACTCCGCTAATCTGTGCAAAGTTTCGTTGCACAATTCGAATAAATGTGGAAGTTATAAACAAAAGCGATATCAACTTTAAAACGCGCTAAATTTTGTTGATGTTTTGCGTATTCAGTTTGTATCGACATATCTCCGGCAGTACAAGAGCTGCACTTCTGAAACTTGGTACTTCAGTAGAACATGTGTCTCCGCGACTGTCTGCAAAGTTTCGTTGCACAATTCGAATAAATGTGGAAGTTATAAACAAAAGCGATATCAACTTTAAAACGCGCTAAATTTTGTCGATGTTTTGCGTATTCAGTTTGTATCGACATATCTCCGGCAGTACAAGAGCTGCACTTGTGAAACTTGGTACTTCAGTAGAACATGTGACTCCGCTAATCTGTGCAAAGTTTCGTTGCACAATTCGAATAAATGTGGAAGTTATAAACAAAAGCGATATCAACTTTAAAACGCGCTAAATTTTGTCGATGTTTTGCGTATTCAGTTTGTATCGACATATCTCCGGCAGTACAAGAGCTGCACTTCTGAAACTTGGTACTTCAGTAGAACATGTGACTCCGCTAATCTGTGCAAAGTTTCGTTGCACAATTCGAATAAATGTGGAAGTTATAAACAAAAGCGATATCAACTTTAAAACGCGCTAAATTTTGTTGATGTTTTGCGTATTCAGTTTTTATCGACCCTCCGGCAGTACAAGAGCTGCACTTCTGAAACTTGGTACTTCAGTAGAACATGTGTCTCCGCGACTGTCTGCAAAGTTTCGTTGCACAGTTCGAATAAATGTGGAAGTTATAAACAAAAGCGATATCAACTTTAAAACGCGCTAAATTTTGTTGATGTTTTGCGTATTCAGTTTGTATCGACATATCTCCGGCAGTACAAGAGCTGCACTTCTGAAACTTGGTACTTCAGTAGAAAAGGCCTCTCCGCGACTGTCTACAAAGTTTCGTTGCACAATTCGAATAAATGTAGAAGTTATAAACAAAAGCGATATCAACTTTAAAACGCGCTAAATTTTGTTGATGTTTTGCGTATTCAGTTTGTATCGACATATCTCCGGCAGTACAAGAGCTGCACTTCTGAAACTTGGTACTTCAGTAGAAAATGTGACTCCGCTAATCTGTGCAAAGTTTCGTTGCACAATTCGAATAAATGTGGAAGTTATAAACAAAAGCGATATCAACTTTAAAACGCGCTAAATTTTGTTGATGTTTTGCGTATTCAGTTTGTATCGACATATCTCCGGCAGTACAAGAGCTGCACTTCTGAAACTTGGCACTTCAGTAGAACATGTGTCTCCGCGACTGTCTGCAAAGTTTCGTTGCACAATTCGAATAAATGTGGAAGTTATAAACAAAAGCGATATCAACTTTAAAACGCGCTAAATTTTGTTGATGTTTTGCGTATTCAGTTTGTATCGACATATCTCCGGCAGTACAAGAGCTGCACTTCTGAAACTTGGTACTTCAGTAGAACATGTGACTCCGCGACGGTCTGCAAAGTTTCGTTGCACAATTCGAATAAATGTGGAAGTTATAAACAAAAGCGATATCAACTTTAAAACGCGCTACATTTTGTCGATGTTTTGCGTATTCAGTTTGTATCGACATATCTCCGGCAGTACAAGAGCTGCACTTCTGAAACTTGGTACTTCAGTAGAGCATGTGACTCCGCTTATCTCTGCAAAGTTTCGTTGCACAATTCTAAAGAATGGTGAAGTTATAAACAAAAGCGATATCAACTTTAAATCGCACTAAATTTTGTTGATAGTTTGCGTATTCAGTTTGTATCGACATATCTCCGGCAGTACAAGAGCTGCACTTCTGAAACTTGGTACTTCAGTAGAACATGTGACTCCGCTAATCTGTGCAAAGTTTCGTTGCACAATTCGAATAAATGTGGAAGTTATAAACAAAAGCGATATCAACTTTAAAACGCGCTAAATTTTGTTGATGTTTTGCGTATTCAGTTTGTATCGACATATCTCCGGCAGTACAAGAGCTGCACTTCTGAAACTTGGTACTTCAGTAGAACATGTGTCTCCGCGACTGTCTGCAAAGTTTCGTTGCACAATTCGAATAAATGTGGAAGTTATAAACAAAAGCGATATCAACTTTAAAACGCGCTAAATTTTGTCGATGTTTTGCGTATTCAGTTTGTATCGACATATCTCCGGCAGTACAAGAGCTGCACTTCTGAAACTTGGTACTTCAGTAGAACATGTGACTCCGCTAATCTGTGCAAAGTTTCGTTGCACAATTCGAATAAATGTGGAAGTTATAAACAAAAGCGATATCAACTTTAAAACGCGCTAAATTTTGTTGATGTTTTGCGTATTCAGTTTGTATCGACATATCTCCGGCAGTACAAGAGCTGCACTTCTGAAACTTGGTACTTCAGTAGAACATGTGTCTCCGCGACTGTCTGCAAAGTTTCGTTGCACAATTCGACTAAATGTGGAAGTTATAAACAAAAGCGTTATCAACTTTAAAACGCGCTAAATTTTGTTGATGTTTTGCGTATTCAGTTTGTATCGACATATCTCCGGCAGTACAAGAGCTGCACTTCTGAAGCTTGGTACTTCAGTAGAAAAGGCCTCTCCGCGACTGTCTACAAAGTTTCGTTGCACAATTCGAATAAATGTGGAAGTTATAAACAAAAGCGATATCAACTTTAAAACGCGCTAAATTTTGTTGATGTTTTGCGTATTCAGTTTGTATCGACATATCTCCGGCAGTACAAGAGCTGCACTTCTGAAACTTGGTACTTCAGTAGAACATGTGACTCCGCGACGGTCTGCAAAGTTTCGTTGCACAATTCGAATAAATGTGGAAGTTATAAACAAAAGCGATATCAACTTTAAAACGCGCTAAATTTTGTCGATGTTTTGCGTATTCAGTTTGTATCGACATATCTCCGGCAGTACAAGAGCTGCACTTCTGATACTTGGTACTTCAGTAGAAAATGTGACTCCGCTAATCTGTGCAAAGTTTCGTTGCACAATTCGAATAAATGTGGAAGTTATAAACAAAAGCGATATCAACTTTAAAACGCGCTAAATTTTGTCGATGTTTTGCGTATTCAGTTTGTATCGACATATCTCCGGCAGTACAAGAGCTGCACTTCTGAAACTTGGTACTTCAGTAGAGCATGTGACTCCGCTTATCTCTGCAAAGTTTCGTTGCATAATTCTAAAGAATGGTGAAGTTATAAACAAAAGCGATATCAACTTTAAATCGCACTAAATTTTGTTGATAGTTTGCGTATTCAGTTTGTATCGACATATCTCCGGCAGTACAAGAGCTGCACTTCTGAAACTTGGTACTTCAGTAGAACATGTGACTCCGCTAATCTGTGCAAAGTTTCGTTGCACAATTCGAATAAATGTGGAAGTTATAAACAAAAGCGATATCAACTTTAAAACGCGCTAAATTTTGTGCATGTTTTGCGTATTCAGTTTGTATCGACATATCTCCGGCAGTACAAGAGCTGCACTTCTGAAACTTGGTACTTCAGTAGAACATGTGTCTCCGCGACTGTCTGCAAAGTTTCGTTGCACAATTCGAATAAATGTGGAAGTTATAAACAAAAGCGATATCAACTTTAAAACGCGCTAAATTTGTTGATGTTTTGCGTATTCAGTTTGTATCGACATATCTCCGGCAGTACAAGAGCTGCACTTCTGAAACTTGGTACTTCAGTAGAAAAGGCCTCTCCGCGACTGTTTACAAAGTTTCGTTGCACAATTCGAATAAATGTGGAAGTTATAAACAAAAGCGATATCAACTTTAAAACGCGCTAAATTTTGTTGATGTTTTGCGTATTCAGTTTGTATCGACATATCTCCGGCAGTACAAGAGCTGCACTTCTGAAACTTGGTACTTCAGTAGAACATGTGTCTCTCCGACTGTCTGCAAAGTTTCGTTGCACAATTCGAATAAATGTGGAAGTTATAAACAAAAGCGATATCAACTTTAAAACGCGCTAAATTTTGTCGATGTTTTGCGTATTCAGTTTGTATCGACATATCTCCGGCAGTACAAGAGCTGCACTTCTGAAACTTGGTACTTCAGTAGAGCATGTTACTCCGCTTATCTCTGCAAAGTTTCGTTGCACAATTCTAAAGAATGGTGAAGTTATAAACAAAAGCGATATCAACTTTAAATCGCACTAAATTTTGTTGATAGTTTGCGTATTCAGTTTGTATCGACATATCTCCGGCAGTACAAGAGCTGCACTTCTGAAACTTGGTACTTCAGTAGAACATGTGACTCATCTAATCTGTGCAAAGTTTCGTTGCACAATTCGAATAAATGTGGAAGTTATAAACAAAAGCGATATCAACTTTAAAACGCGCTAAATTTTGTTGATGTTTTGCGTATTCAGTTTGTATCGACATATCTCCGGCAGTACAAGAGCTGCACTTCTGAAACTTGGTACTTCAGTAGAACATGTGTCTCCGCGACTGTCTGCAAAGTTTCGTTGCACAATTCGAATAAATGTGGAAGTTATAAAAAAAAGCGTTATCAACTTTAAAACGCGCTAAATTTTGTTGATGTTTTGCGTATTCAGTTTGTATCGACATATCTCCGGCAGTACAAGAGCTGCACTTCTGAAACTTGGTACTTCAGTAGAAAATGCCTCTCCGCGACTGTCTACAAAGTTTCGTTGCACAATTCGAATAAATGTGGAAGTTATAAACAAAAGCGATATCAACTTTAAAACGCGCTAAATTTTGTTGATGTTTTGCGTATTCAGTTTGTATCGACATATCTCCGGCAGTACAAGAGCTGCACTTCTGAAACTTGGCACTTCAGTAGAACATGTGTCTCCGCGACTGTCTGCAAAGTTTCGTTGCACAATTCGAATAAATGTGGAAGTTATAAACAAAAGCGATATCAACTTTAAAACGCGCTAAATTTTGTTGATGTTTTGCGTATTCAGTTTGTATCGACATATCTCCGGCAGTACAAGAGCTGCACTTCTGAAACTTGGTACTTCAGTAGAACATGTGTCTCCGCGACTGTCTGCAAAGTTTCGTTGCACAATTCGAATAAATGTGGAAGTTATAAACAAAAGCGATATCAACTTTAAAACGCGCTAAATTTTGTCGATGTTTTGCGTATTCAGTTTGTATCGACATATCTCCGGCAGTACAAGAGCTGCACTTCTGAAACTTGGTACTTCAGTAGAACATGTGACTCCGCTAATCTGTGCAAAGTTTCGTTGCACAATTCGAATAAATGTGGAAGTTATAAACAAAAGCGATATCAACTTTAAAACGCGCTAAATTTTGTTGATGTTTTGCGTATTCAGTTTGTATCGACATATCTCCGGCAGTACAAGAGCTGCACTTCTGAAACTTGGTACTTCAGTAGAACATTTGTCTCCGCGACTGTCTGCAAAGTTTCGTTGCACAATTCGACTAAATGTGGAAGTTATAAACAAAAGCGTTATCAACTTTAAAACGCGCTAAATTTTGTTGATGTTTTGCGTATTCAGTTTGTATCGACATATCTCCGGCAGTACAAGAGCTGCACTTCTGAAACTTGGTACTTCAGTAGAAAAGGCGTCTCCGCGACTGTCTACAAAGTTTCGTTGCACAATTCGAATAAATGTGGAAGTTATAAACAAAAGCGATATCAACTTTAAAACGCGCTAAATTTTGTTGATGTTTTGCGTATTCAGTTTGTATCGACATATCTCCGGCAGTACAAGAGCTGCACTTCTGATACTTGGTACTTCAGTAGAAAATGTGACTCCGCTAATCTGTGCAAAGTTTCGTTGCACAATTCGAATAAATGTGGAAGTTATAAACAAAAGCGATATCAACTTTAAAACGCGCTAAATTTTGTCGATGTTTTGCGTATTCAGTTTGTATCGACATATCTCCGGCAGTACAAGAGCTGAACTTCTGAAACTTGGTACTTCAGTAGAGCATGTGACTCCGCTTATCTCTGCAAAGTTTCGTTGCATAATTCTAAAGAATGGTGAAGTTATAAACAAAAGCGATATCAACTTTAAATCGCACTAAATTTTGTTGATAGTTTGCGTATTCAGTTTGTATCGACATATCTCCGGCAGTACAAGAGCTGCACTTCTGAAACTTGGTACTTCAGTAGTACATGTGACTCCGCTAATCTGTGCAAAGTTTCGTTGCACAATTCGAATAAATGTGGAAGTTATAAACAAAAGCGATATCAACTTTAAAACGCGCTAAATTTTGTTGATGTTTTGCGTATTCAGTTTGTATCGACCCTCCGGCAGTACAAGAGCTGCACTTCTGAAACTTGGTACTTCAGTAGAACATGTGTCTCCGCGACTGTCTGCAAAGTTTCGTTGCACAATTCGAATAAATGTGGAAGTTATAAACAAAATCGATATCAACTTTAAAACGCGCTAAATTTTGTGCATGTTTTGCGTATTCAGTTTATATCGACATATCTCCGGCAGTACAAGAGCTGCACTTCTGAAACTTGGTACTTCAGTAGAACATGTGTCTCCGCGACTGTCTGCAAAGTTTCGTTGCACAATTCGAATAAATGTGGAAGTTATAAACAAAAGCGATATCAACTTTAAAACGCGCTAAATTTGTTGATGTTTTGCGTATTCAGTTTGTATCGACATATCTCCGGCAGTACAAGAGCTGCACTTCTGAAACTTGGTACTTCAGTAGAAAAGGCCTCTCCGCGACTGTCTACAAAGTTTCGTTGCACAATTCGAATAAATGTGGAAGTTATAAACAAAAGCGATATCAACTTTAAAACGCGCTAAATTTTGTTGATGTTTTGCGTATTCAGTTTGTATCGACATATCTCCGGCAGTACAAGAGCTGCACTTCTGAAACTTGGTACTTCAGTAGAACATGTGTCTCCGCGACTGTCTGCAAAGTTTCGTTGCACAATTCGAATAAATGTGGAAGTTATAAACAAAAGCGATATCAACTTTAAAACGCGCTAAATTTTGTCGATGTTTTGCGTATTCAGTTTGTATCGACATATCTCCGGCAGTACAAGAGCTGCACTTCTGAAACTTGGTACTTCAGTAGAGCATGTAACTCCGCTTATCTCTGCAAAGTTTCGTTGCACAATTCTACAGAATGGTGAAGTTATAAACAAAAGCGATATCAACTTTAAATCGCACTAAATTTTGTTGATAGTTTGCGTATTCAGTTTGTATCGACATATCTCCGGCAGTACAAGAGCTGCACTTCTGAAACTTGGTACTTCAGTAGAACATGTGACTCATCTAATCTGTGCAAAGTTTCGTTGCACAATTCGAATAAATGTGGAAGTTATAAACAAAAGCGATATCAACTTTAAAACGCGCTAAATTTTGTTGATGTTTTGCGTATTCAGTTTGTATCGACATATCTCCGGCAGTACAAGAGCTGCACTTCTGAAACTTGGTACTTCAGTAGAACATGTCTCTCCGCGACTGTCTGCAAAGTTTCGTTGCACAATTCGAATAAATGTGGAAGTTATAAAAAAAAGCGTTATCAACTTTAAAACGCGCTAAATTTTGTTGATGTTTTGCGTATTCAGTTTGTATCGACATATCTCCGGCAGTACAAGAGCTGCACTTCTGAAACTTGGTACTTCAGTAGAAAATGCCTCTCCTCGACTGTCTACAAAGTTTCGTTGCACAATTCGAATAAATGTGGAAGTTATAAACAAAAGCGATATCAACTTTAAAACGCGCTAAATTTTGTTGATGTTTTGCGTATTCAGTTTGTATCGACATATCTCCGGCAGTACAAGAGCTGCACTTCTGAAACTTGGCACTTCAGTAGAACATGTGTCTCCGCGACTGTCTGCAAAGTTTCGTTGCACAATTCGAATAAATGGTGAAGTTATAAACAAAAGCGATATCAACTTTAAAACGCGCTAAATTTTGTTGATGTTTTGCGTATTCAGTTTGTATCGACATATCTCCGGCAGTACAAGAGCTGCACTTCTGAAACTTGGTACTTCAGTAGAACATGTGACTCCGCGACGGTCTGCAAAGTTTCGTTGCACAATTCGAATAAATGTGGAAGTTATAAACAAAAGCGATATCAACTTTAAAACGCGCTAAATTTTGTCGATGTTTTGCGTATTCAGTTTGTATCGACATATCTCCGGCAGTACAAGAGCTGCACTTCTGAAACTTGGTACTTCAGTAGAGCATGTGACTCCGCTTATCTCTGCAAAGTTTCGTTGCACAATTCTAAAGAATGGTGAAGTTATAAACAAAAGCGATATCAACTTTAAATCGCACTAAATTTTGTTGATAGTTTGCGTATTCAGTTTGTATCGACATATCTCCGGCAGTACAAGAGCTGCACTTCTGAAACTTGGTACTTCAGTAGAACATGTGACTCCGCTAATCTGTGCAAAGTTTCGTTGCACAATTCGAATAAATGTGGAAGTTATAAACAAAAGCGATATCAACTTTAAAACGCGCTAAATTTTGTTGATGTTTTGCGTATTCAGTTTGTATCGACATATCTCCGGCAGTACAAGAGCTGCACTTCTGAAACTTGGTATTTCAGTAGAACATGTGTCTCCGCGACTGTCTGCAAAGTTTCGTTGCACAATTCGAATAAATGTGGAAGTTATAAACAAAAGCGATATCAACTTTAAAACGCGCTAAATTTTGTCGATGTTTTGCGTATTCAGTTTGTATCGACATATCTCCGGCAGTACAAGAGCTGCACTTCTGAAACTTGGTACTTCAGTAGAACATGTGACTCCGCTAATCTGTGCAAAGTTTCGTTGCACAATTCGAATAAATGTGGAAGTTATAAACAAAAGCGATATCAACTTTAAAACGCGCTAAATTTTGTTGATGTTTTGCGTATTCAGTTTGTATCGACATATCTCCGGCAGTACAAGAGCTGCACTTCTGAAACTTGGTACTTCAGTAGAACATGTGTCTCCGCGACTGTCTGCAAAGTTTCGTTGCACAATTCGACTAAATGTGGAAGTTATAAACAAAAGCGTTATCAACTTTAAAACGCGCTAAATTTTGTTGATGTTTTGCGTATTCAGTTTGTATCGACATATCTCCGGCAGTACAAGAGCTGCACTTCTGAAACTTGGTACTTCAGTAGAAAAGGCGTCTCCGCGACTGTCTACAAAGTTTCGTTGCACAATTCGAATAAATGTGGAAGTTATAAACAAAAGCGATATTAACTTTAAAACGCGCTAAATTTTGTTGATGTTTTGCGTATTCAGTTTGTATCGACATATCTCCGGCAGTACAAGAGCTGCACTTCTGATACTTGGTACTTCAGTAGAAAATGTGACTCCGCTAATCTGTGCAAAGTTTCGTTGCACAATTCGAATAAATGTGGAAGTTATAAACAAAAGCGATATCAACTTTAAAACGCGCTAAATTTTGTCGATGTTTTGCGTATTCAGTTTGTATCGACATATCTCCGGCAGTACAAGAGCTGCACTTCTGAAACTTGGTACTTCAGTAGAGCATGTGACTCCGCTTATCTCTGCAAAGTTTCGTTGCATAATTCTAAAGAATGGTGAAGTTATAAACAAAAGCGATATCAACTTTAAATCGCACTAAATTTTGTTGATAGTTTGCGTATTCAGTTTGTATCGACATATCTCCGGCAGTACAAGAGCTGCACTTCTGAAACTTGGTACTTCAGTAGAACATGTGACTCCGCTAATCTGTGCAAAGTTTCGTTGCACAATTCGAATAAATGTGGAAGTTATAAACAAAAGCGATATCAACTTTAAAACGCGCTAAATTTTGTTGATGTTTTGCGTATTCAGTTTGTATCGACCCTCCGGCAGTACAAGAGCTGCACTTCTGAAACTTGGTACTTCAGTAGAACATGTGTCTCCGCGATGTCTGCAAAGTTTCGTTGCACAATTCGAATAAATGTGGAAGTTATAAACAAAATCGATATCAACTTTAAAACGCGCTAAATTTTGTGCATGTTTTGCGTATTCAGTTTGTATCGACATATCTCCGGCAGTACAAGAGCTGCACTTCTGAAACTTGGTACTTCAGTAGAACATGTGTCTCCGCGACTGTCTGCAAAGTTTCGTTGCACAATTCGAATAAATGTGGAAGTTATAAACAAAAGCGATATCAACTTTAAAACGCGCTAAATTTTGTTGATGTTTTGCGTATTCAGTTTGTATCGACATATCTCCGGCAGTACAAGAGCTGCACTTCTGAAACTTGGTACTTCAGTAGAACATGTGTCTCCGCGACTGTCTGCAAAGTTTCGTTGCACAATTCGAATAAATGTGGAAGTTATAAAAAAAAGCGTTATCAACTTTAAAACGCGCTAAATTTTGTTGATGTTTTGCGTATTCAGTTTGTATCGACATATCTCCGGCAGTACAAGAGCTGCACTTCTGAAACTTGGTACTTCAGTAGAAAATGCCTCTCCGCGACTGTCTACAAAGTTTCGTTGCACAATTCGAATAAATGTGGAAGTTATAAACAAAAGCGATATCAACTTTAAAACGCGCTAAATTTTGTTGATGTTTTGCGTATTCAGTTTGTATCGACATATCTCCGGCAGTACAAGAGCTGCACTTCTGATACTTGGTACTTCAGTAGAAAATGTGACTCCGCTAATCTGTGCAAAGTTTCGTTGCACAATTCGAATAAATGTGGAAGTTATAAACAAAAGCGATATCAACTTTAAAACGCGCTAAATTTTGTCGATGTTTTGCGTATTCAGTTTGTATCGACATATCTCCGGCAGTACAAGAGCTGCACTTCTGAATCTTGGTACTTCAGTAGAAAATGTGACTCCGCTAATCTGTGCAAAGTTTCGTTGCACAATTCGAATAAATGTGGAAGTTATAAACAAAAGCGATATCAACTTTAAAACGCGCTAAATTTTGTTGATGTTTTGCGTATTCAGTTTGTATCGTCCCTCCGGCAGTACAAGAGCTGCACTTCTGAAACTTGGTACTTCAGTAGAACATGTGTCTCCGCGACTGTCTGCAAAGTTTCGTTGCACAATTCGAATAAATGTGGAAGTTATAAACAAAAGCGATATCAACTTTAAAACGCGCTAAATTTTGTTCATGTTTTGCGTATTCAGTTTGTATCGACATATCTCCGGCAGTACAAGAGCTGCACTTCTGAAACTTGGTACTTCAGTAGAACATGTGTCTCCGCGACTGTCTGCAAAGTTTCGTTGCACAATTCGAATAAATGTGGAAGTTATAAACAAAAGCGATATCAACTTTAAAACACGCTAAATTTTGTTGATGTTTTGCGTATTCAGTTTGTATCGACATATCTCCGGCAGTACAAGAGCTGCACTTCTGAAACTTGGTACTTCAGTAGAAAAGGCCTCTCCGCGACTGTCTACAAAGTTTCGTTGCACAATTCGAATAAATGTGGAAGTTATAAACAAAAGCGATATCAACTTTAAAACGCGCTAAATTTTGTTGATGTTTTGCGTATTCAGTTTGTATCGACATATCTCCGGCAGTACAAGAGCTGCACTTCTGAAACTTGGTACTTCAGTAGAACATGTGTCTCCGCGACTGTCTGCAAGGTTTCGTTGCACAATTCGAATAAATGTGGAAGTTATAAACAAAAGCGATATCAACTTTAAAACGCGCTAAATTTTGTCGATGTTTTGCGTATTCAGTTTGTATCGACATATCTCCGGCAGTATAAGAGCTGCACTTCTGAAACTTGGTACTTCAGTAGAGCATGTGACTCCGCTTATCTCTGCAAAGTTTCGTTGCACAATTCTAAAGAATGGTGAAGTTATAAACAAAAGCGATATCAACTTTAAATCGCACTAAATTTTGTTGATAGTTTGCGTATTCAGTTTGTATCGACATATCTCCGGCAGTACAAGAGCTGCACTTCTGAAACTTGGTACTTCAGTAGAACATGTGACTCATCTAATCTGTGCAAAGTTTCGTTGCACAATTCGAAAAAATGTGGAAGTTATAAACAAAAGCGATATCAACTTTAAAACGCGCTAAATTTTGTTGATGTTTTGCGTATTCAGTTTGTATCGACATATCTCCGGCAGTACAAGAGCTGCACTTCTGAAACTTGGTACTTCAGTAGAACATGTGTCTCCGCGACTGTCTGCAAAGTTTCGTTGCACAATTCGAATAAATGTGGAAGTTATAAAAAAAAGCGTTATCAACTTTAAAACGCGCTAAATTTTGTTGATGTTTTGCGTATTCAGTTTGTATCGACATATCTCCGGCAGTACAAGAGCTGCACTTCTGAAACTTGGTACTTCAGTAGAAAATGCCTCTCCGCGACTGTCTACAAAGTTTCGTTGCACAATTCGAATAAATGTGGAAGTTATAAACAAAAGCGATATCAACTTTAAAACGCGCTAAATTTTGTTGATGTTTTGCGTATTCAGTTTGTATCGACATATCTCCGGCAGTACAAGAGCTGCACTTCTGATACTTGGTACTTCAGTAGAAAATGTGACTCCGCTAATCTGTGCAAAGTTTCGTTGCACAATTCGAATAAATGTGGAAGTTATAAACAAAAGCGATATCAACTTTAAAACGCGCTAAATTTTGTCGATGTTTTGCGTATTCAGTTTGTATCGACATATCTCCGGCAGTACAAGAGCTGCACTTCTGAAACTTGGTACTTCAGTAGAGCATGTGACTCCGCTTATCTCTGCAAAGTTTTGTTGCATAATTCTAAAGAATGGTGAAGTTATAAACAAAAGCGATATCAACTTTAAATCGCACTAAATTTTGTTGATAGTTTGCGTATTCAGTTTGTATCGACATATCTCCGGCAGTACAAGAGCTGCACTTCTGAATCTTGGTACTTCAGTAGAAAATGTGACTCCGCTAATCTGTGCAAAGTTTCGTTGCACAATTCGAATAAATGTGGAAGTTATAAACAAAAGCGATATCAACTTTAAAACGCGCTAAATTTTGTTGATGTTTTGCGTATTCAGTTTGTATCGTCCCTCCGGCAGTACAAGAGCTGCACTTCTGAAACTTGGTACTTCAGTAGAACATGTGTCTCCGCGACTGTCTGCAAAGTTTCGTTGCACAATTCGAATAAATGTGGAAGTTATAAACAAAAGCGATATCAACTTTAAAACGCGCTAAATTTTGTTCATGTTTTGCGTATTCAGTTTGTATCGACATATCTCCGGCAGTACAAGAGCTGCACTTCTGAAACTTGGTACTTCAGTAGAACATGTGTCTCCGCGACTGTCTGCAAAGTTTCGTTGCACAATTCGAATAACTGTGGAAGTTATAAACAAAAGCGATATCAACTTTAAAACACGCTAAATTTTGTTGATGTTTTGCGTATTCAGTTTGTATCGACATATCTCCGGCAGTACAAGAGCTGCACTTCTGAAACTTGGTACTTCAGTAGAAAAGGCCTCTCCGCGACTGTCTACAAAGTTTCGTTGCACAATTCGAATAAATGTGGAAGTTATAAACAAAAGCGATATCAACTTTAAAACGCGCTAAATTTTGTTGATGTTTTGCGTATTCAGTTTGTATCGACATATCTCCGGCAGTACAAGAGCTGCACTTCTTAAACTTGGTACTTCAGTAGAACATGTGACTCCGCTAATCTGTGCAAAGTTTCGTTGCACAATTCGAATAAATGTGGAAGTTATAAACAAAAGCGATATCAACTTTAAAACGCGCTAAATTTTGTTGATGTTTTGCGTATTCAGTTTGTATCGACCCTCCGGCAGTACAAGAGCTGCACTTCTGAAACTTGGTACTTCAGTAGAACATGTGTCTCCGCGACTGTCTGCAAAGTTTCGTTGCACAATTCGAATAAATGTGGAAGTTATAAACAAAAGCGATATCAACTTTAAAACGCGCTAAATTTTGTTCATGTTTTGCGTATTCAGTTTGTATCGACATATCTCCGGCAGTACAAGAGCTGCACTTCTGAAACTTGGTACTTCAGTAGAACATGTGTCTCCGCGACTGTCTGCAAAGTTTCGTTGCACAATTCGAATAACTGTGGAAGTTATAAACAAAAGCGATATCAACTTTAAAACACGCTAAATTTTGTTGATGTTTTGCGTATTCAGTTTGTATCGACATATCTCCGGCAGTACAAGAGCTGCACTTCTGAAACTTGGTACTTCAGTAGAAAAGGCCTCTCCGCGACTGTCTACAAAGTTTCGTTGCACAATTCGAATAAATGTGGAAGTTATAAACAAAAGCGATATCAACTTTAAAACGCGCTAAATTTTGTTGATGTTTTGCGTATTCAGTTTGTATCGACATATCTCCGGCAGTACAAGAGCTGCACTTCTTAAACTTGGTACTTCAGTAGAACATGTGACTCCGCTAATCTGTGCAAAGTTTCGTTGCACAATTCGAATAAATGTGGAAGTTATAAACAAAAGCGATATCAACTTTAAAACGCGCTAAATTTTGTTGATGTTTTGCGTATTCAGTTTGTATCGACCCTCCGGCAGTACAAGAGCTGCACTTCTGAAACTTGGTACTTCAGTAGAACATGTGTCTCCGCGACTGTCTGCAAAGTTTCGTTGCACAATTCGAATAAATGTTGAAGTTATAAACAAAAGCGATATCAACTTTAAAACGCGCTAAATTTTGTTGATGTTTTGCGTATTCAGTTTGTATCGACCCTCCGGCAGTACAAGAGCTGCACTTCTTAAACTTGGTACTTCAGTAGAACATGTGTCTCCGCGACTGTCTGCAAAGTTTCGTTGCACAATTCGAATAAATGTGGAAGTTATAAACAAAAGCGATATCAACTTTAAAACGCGCTAAATTTTGTTCATGTTTTGCGTATTCAGTTTGTATCGACATATCTCCGGCAGTACAAGAGCTGCACTTCTGAAACTTAGTACTTCAGTAGAACATGTGCCTCCGCGACTGTCTGCAAAGTTTCGTTGCACAATTCGAATAAATGTGGAAGTTATAAACAAAAGCGATATCAACTTTAAAACACGCTAAATTTTGTTGATGTTTTGCGTATTCAGTTTGTATCGACATATCTCCGGCAGTACAAGAGCTGCACTTCTGAAACTTGGTACTTCAGTAGAAAAGGCCTCTCCGCGACTGTCTACAAAGTTTCGTTGCACAATTCGAATAAATGTGGAAGTTATAAACAAAAGCGATATCAACTTTAAAACGCGCTAAATTTTGTTGATGTTTTGCGTATTCAGTTTGTATCGACATATCTCCGGCAGTACAAGAGCTGCACTTCTGAAACTTGGTACTTCAGTAGAACATGTGACTCCGCTAATCTGTGCAAAGTTTCGTTGCACAATTCGAATAAATGTGGAAGTTATAAACAAAAGCGATATCAACTTTAAAACGCGCTAAATTTTGTCGATGTTTTGCGTATTCAGTTTGTATCGACATATCTCCGGCAGTACAAGAGCTGCACTTCTGAAACTTGGTACTTCAGTAGAGCATGTGACTCCGCTTATCTCTGCAAAGTTTCGTTGCATAATTCTAAAGAATGGTGAAGTTATAAACAAAAGCGATATCAACTTTAAATCGCACTAAATTTTGTTGATAGTTTGCGTATTCAGTTTGTATCGACATATCTCCGGCAGTACAAGAGCTGCACTTCTGAATCTTGGTACTTCAGTAGAAAATGTGACTCCGCTAATCTGTGCAAAGTTTCGTTGCACAATTCGAATAAATGTGGAAGTTATAAACAAAAGCGATATCAACTTTAAAACGCGCTAAATTTTGTTGATGTTTTGCGTATTCAGTTTGTATCCTCCCTCCGGCAGTACAAGAGCTGCACTTCTGAAACTTGGTACTTCAGTAGAACATGTGTCTCCGCGACTGTCTGCAAAGTTTCGTTGCACAATTCGAATAAATGTGGAAGTTATAAACAAAAGCGATATCAACTTTAAAACGCGCTAAATTTTGTTCATGTTTTGCGTATTCAGTTTGTATCGACATATCTCCGGCAGTACAAGAGCTGCACTTCTGAAACTTGGTACTTCAGTAGAACATGTGTCTCCGCGACTGTCTGCAAAGTTTCGTTGCACAATTCGAATAAATGTGGAAGTTATAAACAAAAGCGATATCAACTTTAAAACACGCTAAATTTTGTTGATGTTTTGCGTATTCAGTTTGTATCGACATATCTCCGGCAGTACAAGAGCTGCACTTCTGAAACTTGGTACTTCAGTAGAAAAGGCCTCTCCGCGACTGTCTACAAAGTT
>CAUVYP010000907.1:5000-15000 GCA_963556195.1 Sepiola atlantica
GAAAGAGAGAGAGAGAGAGAGAGAGAGAGAGGGGAGGGGTTGTAAGGTAAGAGGGAATCTCCAGGAATATTTAGGAAGACAACCTAATCGGTTGACGGTTGGGGAAAAATTCGTTGATGCGGAAAATTATATATATTGTTGAAGTAAATATTCTTTTTCGATGTATCACATACCTTACGTTTCTTTACTTTTTCTGTATCCAAGGTTCTCTTTCTCACTATCTCTATTTCTCTTTTTTTTTCCTATTTTTCTTTGTCTCTCTCTGTCTCTCTCTCTCTCTCTCTCTCTCTCTGTAACCTCTTCTCTCTCTCTTTCCCTCTCTCTTCTCTATCATTCTCTCTATCTCTTTCCGTCTCTCTCTCTTCTCTTTCCCCTTCTCTCTCTCCCTCTTTCTCTTTCCCCCTCTCTCTCTCTCTTTCTCTTTCCCCCTCTCTCTCTCTTTTCTTTCCCCCTCTCTCTTTCTCTTTCCACTCTCTCTCTTCTCTTTCCCCCCTCTCTCTCTCTTTCTCTTCCCCCTCTCTCTTTCTCTTTCTCCCTCTCTCTCTTTCTCTTACCCTCTCTTTCTCTCTTTCTCTTTCTCTTTCTGTTTATCTCTCTCTCTTCTCAATTCCCCCTGTCTCTCTTTATCTTCCCTCTCTCTCTTCTCTTTCCCCCTCTCTCTCTCTTTTTCTTTCCCTTCTCTCTCTTTCTCTTTCCCTCTCTCTCTCTTTCTCTTCCCACCCCTCTCTCTCTCTTCTCTTTCCCCCCTTCTCTCTCTCTCTCTTTCTTTTCCCCTCTCTCTCTCTTTCTCTTTCCCCTCTCTCTCTTTCTCTTCCCCCTCTCTCTCTCTCTATCTTTTTCCCCCCCTCTCTCTCTTTCTTATTCCCTCTCTCTCTCTCTTTTTCTCTCTCCCTCTGCCTCTCTCTTTATTTTCCCCCCTTTCCCTTTCTCTTTGCGCTCTCTTTCCTTCTCTCTCTCTTTCTCTTTCCCCCCTTTCTCTCTCTCTTCTCTTTCCCTCTCTCTCTCATTCTCTTTCTCCTCTCTCTCTTATCCTGCCCCTCTCTTCCTCTTTCTCTTTCTCTCTTTCTCTTTCTGTTTGCCCCTCTCTCTCTTTCTGTTTGCCCCTCTCTCTCTTCTCTTTCCCCCTCTCTCTCTTTCTCTTTCCCTCTCTCTCTCTCTTTCTCTCCCCCCCCCTCTCTCTCTTTCTCTTTCCCCTCTCTCTTTATCTCATTCCCTCTCTCTTTCTCTTTCCCTCTCTCTATCTTTCTCTTCCCTCTCTCTCTTTCTCTTTCCCCTCTCTCTCTCTTTCTCTTTCCCCTCTCTCTCTTTTCCTCTCTTTCACTCCCTCTCTTTTCCCACCCTCTCTCTCTTTCTCCCTCTCACTCTTTCTCTTTCCCCCTATCTCTCTCTTTCTCTTTCCCCTCTCTCTTTTTCTCTTTCCCCCTCTCTCTCTTTCTCTTTCCCCCTCTCTCTCTTTATCTTTCCTCTCTCTCTCTTTTTCTCATTCCCCTCTCTCTTTCTCTTTCTTTTTAACCTCTCTCTCTCTTCTCTTTCTCCCTCTTTCTCCCTCTCTTTTTCTCATCGATCCTCTCTCTCTCTTTCTCATTCCCTCTCTCTTTGTTCTCTCTCTCTTTGTCTTCCCTCTCTCTCCCCCTCTCTTTTTTCTCTCTCTCTCTCTTCCTCTCTCCTTTCTTTGTTTCCCCCCTCGCTCTCTCTTCTCTCTCTTTTTTCTCTCTCTTTTCCCTCTATCTCTTTTCTCCCTCTCCCACTCTCCCCTTTCTCTCCCACACTTCTCCCTCTTTCTCTCTTTCGCCTCTCCCTTCCCTCTCTCTCCTTCTCTCTCTTCCCTCTTCCTCCCTTTTCTCTCTCACTCTTTATCTCTCTTTTCCCTCACTCTTTCTCTTCCCTCTCTCTTTCTTCCCTCTCCCTCCCTTTCTCTCTCCTTCTCTCTCTCTCTCGTTTCCCTCTCTCTCCTCTTCCTCTCTCTCTTTTCCCTATCTCTCCCTATCTCTCTCCACTCTCTCTCGCTCTCTCTCCCTTTCTCTTTCTCTCTTCCCTCTCTCCCTCCTTTTCTTTCTCTTTTCTCTCTCCCTCTCTCTCTCTTTTCTCTCTCTCTCTTTCCCTCTCTCTCTTTCCTCTCTCTCTTTTCCCTCTCTCTCCCTTTCTTTCTCCTTACCCTATCTCTTTTTTCCCTCTCACTCCCTTTCTCTCTCTCTCCCCTCTCTCTCCCTTTCTTTCTCTCTTCCCTCACTCTCTTTGTCTTTTCTCTTTCTCCCTGCTTCCTTCTGTCTCTCACCATCTATTTTTCTCTTAGTCTCCCTCTCTCTCTCTATCTCTCCTTCTCTCTCTCTCTCTCTCTCTCTCTCTCACTATATATATATATATATATATATCAGTAGGGACGTGTGTGTGTGTGTGATTAACGGTTGTCTTTAAGGTGGTATTCTTCCCCTCCCCCGACAAAGACAATTAATGTTTCCCTTTATGACGCGACTGGGATGGTATGGCGTCACAAATAAGCACCTCGTCTAAAAGGCATTAAACACATTCATTCACATAAACACACATTTCTCTCTCTCTCTCTCTCTCTCTCTCTCTCTATATATATATATATATATATATATATATATATATATATATATATATATATATATCTGTCTGTCGGTCGGTCTCTCTGTTTCTGTCTCTCTCTCTCTACATATATATGTATATATATATATATAATCTGTCTCTCTATCACTCTCTGTTTATCTATCTCTATATCTATATAGATATTAATATATATATATATATATACATATATAGAGAGAGACAAGTATATATATATACATATATACAAATATATATGTATACATATGTACATATGCATATATATACATATATATATGTACATATACATATATATATATATACATACACATATATGTACATGTACATATATATACATATATATATATGTACATATACATATATATATGTACATATATATACATACGTATATATACATACGTATATATATACATATGTATATACATATATATACATACGTATATATATACATATGTATATATCCATATATATACATACACACATATATATACATACATACACACATGTATATATACATATATATACATACACAATTGTATATATACATACACATACATATATACATACATGTATATGTACATACACACACATATATATATGCATACATGTATATATATATGCATACATGTATATATATATGCACACATATATATATATACATATATATATGCACACACATATATATATACATTTATATATATGCATACATATATATATATATGCACATATATATATACATATATATATATGCATACATATATATATGCATATATATATACATTTATATATATTCATACATATTTATATATATATGCACACATATATATATACATACATATATATGCACACATATATACATTTATATACATACATATATGTACATATATATATACATACACGCATATATATACATATACATACATACATATATATATATATACACAGGCATATATATATATAGTTTTATATACATACATATATATATATATATATATATATATATATATATATATATCTGTCTGTCTGTCGGTCTCTCTGTTTCTGTCTCTGTCTCTCTCTCTCTCTACATATATTTATATATATATATATATATATGTATGTATATAAAACTATATATATATATGCCTGTGTATATATATATATGTATGTATGTATATGTATATATATATGCGTGTATGTATATATATATATATGTACATATATGTATGTATATAAATGTATATATGTGTGCATATATATGTATGTATATATATATGTGTGCATATATTATATATATATGTATGAATATATATAAATGTATATATATATATATGCATATATATATGTATGCATATATGTATATATATATATGTGTGCATATATATATATATATATATATATATATATATATGTATATATATATATATATATGTATATATACAAAGAGATAGACGAAAAAAGAGTGATAAATATGCGACGATTGTCCAAATTTATTTCCAAATTTCAATTGTTCTATGCAAGGTGTATTCAGTAATAAACTAGTGTTGATTATTCTTTCCTTAAGCCAAGGCTTTTCAAAGATCGAGATCTTATCATCAGAGGAGAAATACAGATAGATATGTTGGCTTTCGATAAAACTAAAGTTCAAATATTTGAAAAATATGAAAATTATTCTTAAAAAAGAATTTTTGTAAAAAAACGCTGTGAAATGAAAAGAAAAGTTCCGTGAAAAAGATATATATATATATATATATATATACATATATATGTACATATATATATATATATATATACATACACATATATGTACATGTACATATATATATATACATATACATATATATATGTACATATACATATATATATGTACATATATATATATACATATACATATATATATGTACATATACATATATATATGTACATATATATACATATATATATACATATGTATATACATATATATACATACGTATATATATACATATGTATATACATATATATACATACGTATATATATACATACGTATATATATACATATGTATATACATATATATACATACGTATATATATACATACGTATATATATACATATGTATATACATATATATACATACGTATATATATATACATACGTATATATATACATATGTATATATACATATATATACATACATATATATACACACACACATATATATACATACATACACACATGTATATATACATATATATATATACATACACATATATATACATACATATATATGTACATACACACACATATATATGCATACATGTATATATATATATGCACACATATATATATATATACATATATATATATATATGCATACATATATATATATGCACATATATATATACATTCATATATATGCATACATGTATATATATATATGCATACATATATATATATGCATACATATATATATGCATACATATATATATATATGCATACATATATACATATGCATACATATATATATATGCATACATATATATATATATGCACACATATATATATACATTTATATATATGCATACATATATATATATGCGCACATATATATATATACACATATATATATATGCACACATATATACATTTATGTACATACATATATGTATATATATATACATACACACATATATATATACATATACATACATACATATATATATATACACAGACATATATATATAGAGATTTATATATATACATACATATATATATATATATATATATATATATATATATATATAAGTTTTATGTTACATGGACCGAAATGTTGTGATGACATACTTCAAGATGAGGACAATAGTCCGAATAAACTTTACAAAAACTAATTTTTCTTTGTCCCGGCGTCCATTAAAAACAAGTTGTGAACCTTTTTGTTACGGATGTTAATTAATTTGCTGTGTCATTGCGTGACATTACCTCATTGCGCGCTTCAAAGGGCGAAGACGAGCCGTGATGGGCTAATCAGGTCTTGTTGAAGTTAAAATTCCTATAATTATAATTGCAAAAAAAATATTTCTATCTTGAGCGCCATTACTCTTGTTAATCGGGTCATGAATTAAAAAAAAAAACAATCCGCGCATGCGTGGTCCCCCTTTGTATGTGACTCGATGTAGCGAGTGTAAAATGCAATAAATTTGGGCAATTTCGGGCATTTTGACCCCCTGGGGGCGCGAGCCAGATTTTTTCTGAGGTCAAGGATGCACATTTTATATCCAGTACAATTGCCTCTACATTTTGGTCAAGTTTCAGAGAAATTGAATGGATGGATGGAAAGTTATGGGGCAAAAAATATCATTTTTTTGCCATTTCGGGGCCTTTTGACCCCCTGGGGGCGAGAACCAGAATTTTTTTTTAGGTGAAGGATGCACATTTTATATCCAGTACAATTTCCTCTACATTTTGGCCAAGTTTCAGAAAAATTGAATGGATGGATCAAACGTTATGGGAGAAAAGGCTAATTTTTTTCAATTTTAGGGGACTTTTTACTCCCCTGGGGGCGCGAACAAGATGTTTTCAAAGGTCAGCGATACTTATTTGCTATTAGGAACAATTCCCTCCACATTTTGGCCAAGTTTCAGAAAAATTGAATTGATGAATCAAACGTTATGGGAGAAAAGGGTAATTTTTTTCTAATTTTAGGGGACTTTTGACTCCCCTGGGGGGTGAGCCAGATTTTTTCCAAGGTCAGCGATACTTATTTTCTATTAGGAACAATTGCCTCCATATTTTGAACAAGTTTCAGAGAAATTGAATGGATGGATGAAAAGTTATGGGGCAAAAAAATTCATTTTTTTTCCATTTCGGGGCCTTTTGAACCCCCTGGGTGGCTAACCAGATTTTTAATTTTAAAAAATCAGAGAATGTCACTTTTTAACCTGACCAAAGTTACGGAGAAAAGTCCGGACGGACAGACGGACGGAAATATGGGTCTCCTGATTTTATAAATCAGGGGGACCAAAAAGTCACAAAGTTTATTCCTGTATTAATATTTTACTAGCCCATTGTCCGGGGCTCTCTCTTCTGCGGTCGACTCTTTGATCGCAGCCTTTCCAGTGACCCGGAACAAGACCTGTCTCCTCTCCGGTAACCCACTGTTTTCCTGCCCGCTCTCTTTTCTTCTTCCCCTCAATCCACGATCCCTACCCTTTTTCCCAACCCCTCATATCCATTCCTTTCCCCTATCCTCATCCCTGTTACCTGACGCCAAATAAGTACCATATCTGTCTCTCCTATCAGATATATATCTCTGAACTTTTTCCACAGAACAAAAATTCCGTTTCTTGAATGTGGTGGTGTCCTGTGCCCTGTGCTTGCTTACGGATCTAGGTTGACTCTGTGGCAGGGGTTCGAACCGTGCGACCGGCCGAGATGATCCGCCCTGCACTGATCAGAGCGAAAGCTCAAAACGCTAACGTATGTAAGTAATATATGTATATATATATATATATATGTATATGTGTGTATATGTATATGTATATATATGTATATCTGTGTAAATGTATATGTGTTTATATGTATGTATATGTAGATGTGTGTATATGTATGTATATGTATATGTGTGTATATGTATGTATATGTATATGTGTGTATATGTATGTATATGTATATGTGTGTATATGTATGTATATGTATATGTGTGTATATGTATGTATATGTATATGTGTGTATATGTATGTGTATGTATGTGTGTATATGTATATATATAGATGTGTGTATATGTATATATATGTATGTGTGTATATGTATATATATAGATGTGTGTATATGTATATATATGGATGTGTGTATATGTATATATATATATGTGTGTATATGAATATATATGTGTGTATATGTAAATATATTTGTGTATATGTACATATATGAATGTGTATATATATGTATATATGCATGTGTATATATGTATGTGTATATATGTATGTATATATATATATGCATGTATATATGTATATATATGTATATATATATGTGTGTATATATATGTATATACATGTGTGTATATATATGTATATATATGTGTGTATATATATGTATATACATGTGTGTATATATATGTATATACATGTGTGTATATATATGTATATACATGTGTATATATATATGTATATAAATGTGTGTATATATATGTTTATACATGTGTGTATATATGTGTATATATATGTGTATATATATGTGTATATGTGCGTGTGTGTATATATATATATGTATATACATGTGTGTATATATGTGTATATATATGTGTGTGTATATATATTTGTGTATATATATATGTGTATATATATGTGTATATATATGTGTATGTATATATATGTGTATATATATGTGTATGTATATATATGTGTATATATATGTGGATGGATATATATGTGTATATATATGTGGATGGATATATATGTGTATGTATATATATGTGTATGTATATATGTGTGTATATATATGTACATATATATATGTATGTATATATATGTATATATATATGTATGTATATATATGTATATATATGTATGTATATATATGTATATATATGTATATATATATGTATATGTGTATGTATATATGTATGTATATATATGTTTATATACGTATATGTAAATTAATATATATATATAACTATTAATGAAACTAGTAATACGGGTCTTGTTGAGAGTCGAGTGACCGAAAGCGCTAGAGTCCACAACCATGTGTTCCATACTCCACCAATTAAAACCAGAAAACCGACGAATAGCTCCCCGAGTCGAGAAATTAACAATAAAGAAAGTGAAGAGAGCAAACTCTGTGGTCTTAAAACGATGCGTGTATAAGAAATGACTTGCTGCACAAATATACATATGTATATATATATATACATACATATACATGCATATACATATACATACCTAGATATACATGCACATATATACATATACATACATATACAGGCATATATATACATATACGTATATATATACATATACATATATATACATACATATATATATATACATGTACATATATATATACAAATACATATATATATATACATATATATACAAATAAATATATATATATACATATATATACAAATAAATATATATATATACATATATACATATATATACAAATATATATATACACATATATATATAAATATATACATACATCTATATATATAAATACATATATATATATGTATACATATATATATGTATGCATATACATATATATATATACATATACATATATACATATACATACATATAGGTATATATAAATATACACATATATACATATACATACATATATACATGCAAAAATAAATATATACATATATATACATATATATACATGCATATATATGTACATATATATATACATATATATATATGTACATATATATATATACATATATATGTACATATATATACGTACATATATATATACATGTACATGTACATATATATACATACATATATATGTATATACATATATATGTATATACATATATATATACATATACATATATATGTATATACATATATATATATACATATACATATATTTATATATATATATACATATACATATATATGTATATACATATATATATATACATATACATATATTTATATACACATATATATGTATATACATATATTTATATATACATATATATATACATATATACATTTATATACATACATATATATACATATATACATATATGCATATATACATACATATATATACATATATACACATATGTATATATACATACATATATACATATATATATACATACATATATGTACATATACATATATATATATACATACATATGTATACATATACATATATATATACATACATATGTATACATATACATATATATACATACATATGTATACATATACATATATATATATACATATGTATACATATACATATATATATACATATACATATATATACATATATATACATACATATACGTACATACATATATATACATACATATATATACAAACATATATCTATGTACATACATATATATATATACAAAACACAAATATTTCCGAGTTTAGTTTGGGTCATTTTTTTATAAAGACATCGATGTTTTTTTACACTTTTTCGATATTGTACGTCCGATATTGTACTCAGAATATGTCAAGTTTAATAGTTTGTCTGGTATCTTTGGAGTAGTTTCTAAACATACAAACATACACACAGACGTTGCTCTTTATATATTAGATGGCGTGTTAACCATTTCTCAGTTCTTTAAAGTCCGGGATATAACCTTACAAGACTGAAAATGCACCAAACATTGAAATTTGTATTTGTTTCCGTGGCAAAACTCAATCATGTTCTGCAAAATCGAAAACAAAAAACAATTACATTCTCTTGAAATCCCC